>NADL03000218.1:0-76164 GCA_002205965.3 Kappaphycus alvarezii
GCTAAGGTTGATGGAGGATGAGCAGTTTATGCAATACGTTGTTCATTGGACGGCAAAGGTTTTAACAGGGCTCTTCAGTGTGAAAAATTTAGAACAAGGAGGAAAGTACGTTGCTAGGGTTTTGGAGGAAAGCGAAACAAGGAAGAGCGCAGAAACTTCCTCGCCGATGCAGATTCAGGGTTGTCGATGATGAGAGGCGTACAAGATAAAGTGGGAAAGGTGATACCCCAGTTCAAATAGCGACGGATAAGTGTCACAATATCGGGCGTGATTCACTTACCAAGCGACAAACGGCATGTTTTTGATTTACGTTATTGTCTTTGTTTGTGGAATGTTTTTCGATATTTGGCTGTGGGGTCAAATTTGGGAAGGGCTTGTGGTCGAGCGTACGGGCTAGTGTGATTGGAAGATGGGCCTAGGGAAGTGGTGAAAAGGGGTGACGAGAGAGCTAGGACAAGTGCTGAATGAATGCGTGGAAGCAAAGAAAGCTACGGTGGTAGCGGCAATGCACCGGAAGTTGGTGAAGGTTTAAGTGGCGTGGACAGTAACGGTAGGGACCTGCCCACGGATGGCATCGTTGAATGTGTGTAAAGAGCCAAGAGAGGAAGTCATCGAGGACGAGCAGCAAGTGGTCAAAAAACGCGGGGGAGAAGGGTTGAAAGAGTTATGTCTGTTGGTTTCAGTCCCTAGTACTTAACAAGTAGGTAGTGATCCCAGACTGGGCAGTCACGTAAGGTGCAGCGGATGGTTAGGGATGATTATTTTTGATATGAGCAAAATGATGGTACAGTACATATGAACCTGCCTTTAAATTGTCAGTGTCGGCCGGAGGTTGCGCGGTGCTTTGAGCGCAATGAAACTAATGATTCACCTTGAAACTTTGGAGCTAACAGTAAAGCATTGGCTGATATATATTGACACAGGTGATGGGAAAGAACTGGGTTATGTTTGGTAGACGGCCTTGCTCAAGAGAAATTTTGAATTTCCTTTTAGCTTTCTGCCCAGCTATTGAGGTTAAGGCTGCTCACAATAGCTGCTCACAATAGTGAATTCATCCCAAAGTGAACTCTAGCGCAAATCGAAAGCAGAGTTCAATTGAGGCTCAAGCAAACAAGACTAGAATTTGATACTACGTGTTATGCCTAAACCTCAGAACAAAAATACTTACTCATTTGTCATTTCGAGTGTACGCTGACTGACCGACTGTAAAAACTAAATCTAATCGGATGATAGATACTCATTGACGTAAAGTTTCTCAGATTTTAGGGGCCCTGTACATTGCGCTGCCCTAGTCTGTTGATAAAGCACACTACCTTCTCAGACCCACATCGGTCACGTGCAGTGGAGCGCGCGAAATGATGGCCATCGTGTTTACTGCCCGGAAGGGGAGAGGCGGAGAAGGAAAAAAACAAGAAAACAGAGGTGCGTCGGTTGCCCCTTTCTGTCCAGCGCCTGCCTACGGTGGCGGTTTTTACAGTACTGTACTGTATGGCGACCGCGCCTGTGTACTGTACTGTAGTATGTAGCTGGCAGGCGGACCACAGATAGCAATGAACATTGCAATAACACTAAAATAGATAAAATTAACTTAAAATTAAGCCTTACTACAGTACAGTAGAAGAATGACGCTTTATTGCTTGAAGAAAAGTCCGCAATACACAGGACCTCGGGTTATGCTAGACGGACTACTCCGGGCAATGGCTGAACCAATTGCCCACTCAAGCGAAAAAGGGACCGGAAGAAAACTCCACCACCTGAACCGAGGATTCAGGTGGCTTAAAAAAACTCCGGCTGTAAGCACATAGGCTTACAAATAGAGACGGCGACGACACCGGCAGAACTCCGGACGAGCGAGCTTGACGACAAGCCCGCAAGGCTGTGAAGACCACAACCCCTCGCAGTCCGTCAAAATGACGGAAGATTTGAGCGCGGCAGAGTACGGTGGACTTCGCAAACCTTGTTCGAGTAGTAGAGCCATCCTTAACACCTTTCCCAATTCGTCCCACGTGCGCTGGGGGCGCGGAGAGGCAATCCACCTGATGTGGCCATCGACAAGAACGTCACACCGAGAGCTCTGCAGCCGTGACGGGCACTCTCCTGAGGAAGAGCCGGATGAAAGTGCGGCGTCCACGCCGTGCGCGGCGCCGAGCGAGATGAAGTGAAGGTTGGGTGTAGTCAGTCGAGATGAGATGGATTGAAACACTAAAAAATACTACAGTAGTCATGAACTCAGGCCAGCGTAGAATAAAATCCTTTATGCAATCACTCACCTTTGAGTGTTTTTCTGAAGTGTACGTAAGCAGTCATTACCAACCCATCCCTAGATGGAAGCCCTGATAGAGGAAAGAAGGAGAGGAGCGAAGGAGAGGGAAAAGAGGGAGCGACATAGAGAGAGGGATAGAGAGAGAGAGCTAGAGAGAGAGAAGGAGTGAGGGATCAAGGCGAGAGTTGAGAGGAGAGAAGGTGGTGAGGGGCTTTACTCAGACAGAACTAGAGGAAGACCGGGGCTTGTATAGACCTTGAGGCGAGCCAAATGGTGCTTCTGGACGATCGAAGGAATTTCCAGAAGCCATGTAGACGACGGTGGAAGGTTAACCCTTAACCTGCCTGAGCTGATCTAAGAAGATCAGGGCAAGCTTACAGCACTGTACAGTGCATAAACGTACAGTCAATTTCTTGTTGTACAGTAAACTACAGTAGTGTCTGTAAGCCACTATGATAGCTGTAAGCTGTTAGCAGAGGCAACAGAAGGTAATATCACTAACACGCCCCCTCAAACTAGAACTGACCAAAGTAGGACCCTCAATCTAAAATAATGGAAAAAATAATTGGGAAAGCCTGAAAGAACGATGCCAGCTCACTTGAAAACGTCAAAAACAAGACGCTAAGCAAAGGTTTCGCCAAAATGTCAAACTTTTGTTGATCTGTTCGGTAATGAGATAATTGATCTGCTTTGCAGCTACAGCCTTCAGAACGAAGTGATAGCGAATGTCAATGTGCTTATTTTGATCAATTATAGACTGATTTTTGGCAGAGCTGATCGAAACAGAGCTATCAAAGAAGACAGAAAACGTAGTCCGCCCATTCGCACCCAATATCTCACAAAAGAGATTAGACAGCCAGATAGCCTCCTTAGAAGCAGTGCAAAGTGAAATATACTCTGCCTCACAGAAGGACGGAGCTACACATCTTTCTTTTGCAACGCCACGAAATGGGCCCTCAGACACCATAAACGCAGATATTTCGGTGAATTTGCGAGTAGATCGACAGCCGGCTCAGTTAGAGTCGCTATATCGACGATTTCTGAGCGGATAAGCATTCGTAGCTAATTCCAAGGTCAATAGTTCCTTTAAGGTAGCAGTAATCTCGTTTCACTGCTTTCGAGTGGCTTAAGAGAGGTTTTTCACTTGTTGTGAAATATTTTCCAACAGCGAAACCAATAACAGGGCGAGTAGATATTTTAAGATACATGAGACTTGCAATTACCGAACGATACGGTGTCGATGATGTAATTTTTCTGTTTTCTGCGTCGTTATTGTCCTTATCCGTGAGAATCATAGGAGCATCAATAGGCTTTGAGTCGATCATGTTGAATTTTCAAGTATCTTCTCGGTGTACGATGATTGGGAGAGGTGCAATTCTCTTTCCTGACGGTGATGGACAACTTGGATCCCAGGAATTTTTGACTGGGCCGAGATGTTTCATCTTGAACCTTGCTTTCAACTCGTTTAACGTTTCCAGATCGCCTCGATCGTTTCCTGCAATCAAGAGGTTATCCACGTACAAAATAACAATGGAGACCGAAGAGCCATTCTTAAGAGACGTAAAGACAGGTTCATGTGGGTTGCTTGTATATTGAAACTCCTTTGTTAGCAACTCATGAATTTTGGCATACAATTAGCGCGAGAGCCTGTTCGAGCCCGTATAATGCTTTTGAAGCCTACGTACGAGGTCAGGTCTTCTTAAGTCGCAAAATCCGGATAGGACTTTCATGAATAATTCCTATTCCAAGTCTCCATTAAGAAAAGCGGTGACAACATCAATTTAGTCACATTAAAGGTCGAAGAAGTTTGTCAAGCAGAGAAACTAACGTAGGGCAGAAAGAGACACGACAGGGCATAAGTTTCATTGTACTCAAGACCAGGAACTTTTCGGAACCCCTCCGCGACTATGCGGACTTTGGTACCGACGTCTGGTTTCACACGGAAGAAATAACGGCAAGGAATTTCATTCATTCCTGGCTTCCGCGGAACAAGCTCAAAGGTTGCATTTTCTTTTATGGAGCCTTCTTCCTTTTTAATTCCATGCATCCAGAAATAAATGTTTTCAGAAGATGTAGCTTCCTCGTAAGATCTAGGAATTCTGTTTAGAACTAGAGCGGTCCCTGCAATAAGCCATACGTTATCACTGCTTCTGGAGAGCCACCAGCGGACGTGCTTCTTTGCAAATCGAGATGATCGGTCAGGAGCGTCCTCATTACGCAGAACTGGTTTGTTGTCTTCTCAAGTAGTGGATGACTCCGCTTTTTGAAGAATCTCTAAAGGTAAATTTTTCGATTGATCTTTTGGAGTCTGACCGCCGTCCGTGGAGGAGTCATTCTCCTGCGAATATTCTTCGAGGAAGCTTGATTTGTCCTGATATGAGGAATTATTTGAAGATTTATCGAATGTAACGTCACGCGACACAATCATTTTCTCAGCAGCAGTATCCCAAAGCTTATATCCCTTGCTTTGAGAAGAAGAAACGATCATTAGGGCTTAAAGAGACCGTGGGTCCAGTTTCCTGAGATACTTCTTTGGCACCACGTACCAGCATTTTGTGCCAAAAACTCGCAAGTGGGAGGTTTTTGGAGGGGTTCCATTCCATAGCTGATGGGGCGTAGTGTTTTTAGGTAAGGAACTGGGAGCAACTCGATTAAGTACATATACGGCGGTAGAAAGTGCTTCAGCCGAAGAGTGCTTCGGAAGTGACTTGTGATGCAGCCTGGATCGGACGAGATTGAGAAGAGTACGGTTCATTCGCTCCGCTGTTCCATTTTGCTGAGGATTATGTGCAACAGTGAGCTGATGTTGAATGCCTTGTTCCTCCATTAAATTCTTGAGTGCTGCAGAAAGGTAATCTTCACCATTGTCTGACTTCAAAGCCTTTAGTAGAATCTCATCGTTCTCGGCAGTAACTTCAGTGTCGAGAAACTCGTGGAAGTGAAGGGCTTCAAGAGGCTCGCTAGTGTTTTTTTCCTCAAAAGCATTGTAATTCTTAAAACACTCCAGAACTTTTGACTTCTCAGTAATAGGATAAACTACTGTCCATTTGGAGTGGTCGTCGAGAAAAGACACGAAATACCGCGCCCCACCGAGTGAAGGACTTTCAACATGCCCTAGAACGTCTAAATGAACCAGCTTCAGGAGCTTCGTAGAGCTTCCTTCCCTCAACCTCGGGATTGGTGCACGATGATATTTGCCGAGGATGCAGCCAAAGCAAGCGTCTGGAGTCTCTGAATTGTCGAACTTAACACCTTTCACAGCTTCTAGATTAGCCACAGACTTGATCTCAGCGTTGTAGATGTGAGACATTCTCTCATGCCAAGTTTGGAGAGAAGTAAGTAAGGGAATTTCCGGAGCAACGAAGTTTTCTGATCTTGAACAGGTGTCTAGTATATATATACATTTCTCAAGGACCCCAGTAGCAACTTTGGAGCTATCCTTTTGTGTGGTGAGAACGATGCCGGCACAGTGAAAAGAACAGTAGATGCCACGACTAGCCATTGGTGATACCGAGGTCAGCCGATATCGAAGGGTATGAACGTGAAGAACCCCTTTCAACAGGCATTGGACAGTATTTGTGTTACGGAGATAGTTATGATTGCATCAACTGAGCCTTTGATTTGCGCGGTAGAATCTGCTCCAAGGTCTAGGGTTGACCCGGATGATGAGGCATGATACGTGACGAAGGCGGTTCTATCATGTGTTGCATGCGAAGTACAGCCCGAGTTGATTACCCAGTCATTAGCGAAGGATATGGAAGTCCCAGTTGTTTGTAACGCAATACTGTTCTGACTAGATATTTTGAGATGCACTGGTTGGTTCTTTTCATCTTCGGCATGATCGGTGGTGAAATTACAGGTCATCAAATCCTCTTCGGTGTTCTGACTCTTGTCTTCGCATCGATGATCGGATATGCTTAACAAGCAGACAAGGTCTCTATCTTCTTTTTTAAAGGAGAGCTTCGGACGCCACAATAAATTTCCCACCATTACGCCCCTTGTCCAAGTGAGCCCGCGCTGAGTGGCCAACTGGAGCGAAGTGTGGGTACTTTTTGAATCATCGACTACTATCGTGGTGCTTTCCGCAGTGAATACATATATCAGATGAAGAGTCTCTCTTGACTTTCGGACGCTGTTTTACAAGGAGAGCCGCGGACTCTGAAGCCCTCAAGGCGTCCTGATCTCGCTGGGCATCGCGCTATTCTTCCTGGAGGCATCCGCTTTGAGCGAATTCGAAGGAGAATTTTTCATCAAAGTGAGCAGCGTCGAGTGCCGATATTAGACTATCGAAGCGATCGGGTAGACTGTTGAGTGGCCATGGCCATTTTGTTTTCCTCGATGTGTACTGACGTCGACTTGAGAGTGGGGGCAAGCTGGCGGATTTGAGGAGCGAACGGAAGTATTTTCTAATTAGAGTTCATCTTAGCGGTATATAATTGACGCCTTGCAGCGAATTTGTTGAGAAGTGTATGTTTCTCAAAGATGTCACAGATGAGCGACCACATTTCCTTGGCGGTAGTGGCACGTTGGAATTGTTCGAGATGAGTATCTGAGAGAGTCAACCCTATTGTAGCTCTAGCCTTGCAATCTGCCCTCTTCCAGGAAGCGTATGTTGGTGAGGAAGGTTCCGGAGGTTCTTCAGTGAGATGGTCCTCAAATCCTCTCAGAGAAAATAGGAGCTGCATTCGCGACTTCCAAATGTGGAAGTTATCATCGCGGATTTTCCCAAAGATGTCAATACGAAGTCTAGAGGAATCCATGAGCAATATAGCAGAGTGGAAGAGAACTGTGGCGAGCGAAAGAAATGCAAAGTGACTAGAGATTAGGTTAACTTATTTCTACGAATGACGTGCTTCTCGCGCTCGTGCCTCGTCTGGAACAGTCGATTACAGCAAGCGCAAGGAGTAATGGCTGATCTCCTTTCCACCAGTTTTCGGCACTTCTTATCACCTCTGTGTTACTCGAGTTGCTTTGAGCCAGATACTTTGAGCTGACAGAGATCGCAAGTAAGGAAGGAAGGCTCTGACTTGGAGATAGGTACAGAGACAGGAACTGAAGATTAAGAAACAGATATAGGGGGAAGAGGAGCCGGAGGGAGCGGTTCAACAGAAAGAAGAGTCGGAACCCTTAGAGATATAGGAACAGGTGCAGGAGAAGGAGCAACGGGGGATGAAGGGAATGAGTAGAGGTAACCGGAACTGGACTCTGTTAGATCAAGGAAACAACTTGAACGGTTGTTGCCGGTTTAGTGACTTGCTGCTTTTGTCCCTTCGGCTTCGTGATGCGGCTGCGAGACACAGGAAGGGTCTTCGAGCGAAGTTTAGTAGGCATCTTCAACGGCTTTCTAGGTGCATATTTATTCTTTCGAATAGCAAGAATATGCTGGAGGAAGTTCTTCGGAGGAGGAGGGCGAGGAGGGATAACAGCTACGTCCGGAGTAGTAGTTGTAGAAGGGACTTCATCACCCTCGCCGTCCGACTCGACGGCTGAGTCTTCAATGAAGCGACACTTGGGGCGAGGGTATTCTTGCGAGTCTAAGCAGAGCTTGCGGACGATGGGATCGTCTGGGGCGATCTCGATGCCGCGACGAAAGACGGAACGACAGATGACCAATGAAATCAAGAAGTGCGACTTTAGGCCGGGTTTGAGGCAATAGAGTGGATAAATACAGAAAGAAGAAGTGCGAAATTTTTTGGACTTACTGTTAAAACGAGCCACGGGCCGTGAAATGAACCTTGGCATGTAGCACAGAGACGAGACAGGTAGAAACAAGAAGAAGTAGGGCCGCAAGATAAACTTTGGTTCTGAGATACAGGGCTGTAGAACGAAGCCGGGCCGCGAAACCTACCGAGGTAGGTAGTGCAGAGATGACAAGCCTCAGACATGCCAAAAGACAGAAGTTAGTGTATAATACAGAGACGACGTAGCGGTCACGCTCAAAAACAATAGCAGCTTTACCATAACCTGATAAAAGGAAGAAGGGGAGAGAGAAAGAAGGAGTGAGATACAGAGAGGGAACGAGAGAGAGAGAGAGCAAGAGAGAGAGAAGGAGTGAGGTACCAAGGACGAAAGTTGAGGGAGAAGGTGGTGAGGGACTTTACTAAGTCAGAACATGGAGGAAGAACAGGGCTTATAATGACCTCTAAGCGAGCATAATGGTTCTTCTGGACGATCGAAGGAAGTTTCTAGAAGCCATGTGGACGACAGTGGAAGGATAACCTTAAACATCCCTGAACTGATCTAAAGAAGATCATCTCAAGCTTACAGCACTGTACAATGCATAAACGTAACGTTCAATTTATAGGTTGTACAGTAGACTACAGTAGTTTCTGTAAGCCCCTATGCTAGCTGTAAGCTGTCAGCAGAGGCAACAGAAGTTAATTACACTAACAAAGCCCGCGCACCATACGAACGTTTGGCTTGGGCGATCTCCGAGCTCAACCTCCTTTCATTACCGTCATTCTCACCATTGTTCCGTGCCGGCATCGAAACATGTACCGTTCCAGCGAACGCCCCCTTCTGTGCAGCGCCATCAACTCTCCGAAGACACGATAATTCTGGGCAGCTAAAGCCCTCTGGGACTGCTCCATCTTAGTTACTATGAGAGGAGTTTCCAAAGACTTCAGACCCATCTGAAGACCCCTAGATGGACCACTAAGATTGCGAAGACCAACCAGACTGCAAAAATATTTGCAGGGGGGGGGTGGAAGCTACCGTGGAAATTTCCTTGCCAGAAGGCAACTCGGAAAACGGTCGGCAAACATCTGCCGCGCGATAACCCAGTCATCTTGAAAACAACCATCTCGCCGTCCGAGCCGTACCGGAATGCATAATACTTCTATATCGACAGCCTCCGCGTGAACGTAAGAAAACGCCAGGTCATCACGTATTCGAATCGACATGGCACAATCAAGATCCAGAAATCCAAGGTTAAGGGTCTATCGGTCAACGACATTTCATTTCGGATTTCGTTTGACTGCTTCCGAGATTCATAATCTGCTTTAGTGGAACTGGAGACTCTCTACAGGAATAATAAGCGAACTTCGTGACTTCGAATGAGTGTGACTACGGCGTCGACAGGGATCTTGCAGTCATTCTCAGCTTGACAGAATCAATTGCTTAAGAGTAAGACCACTAGAGTTCCCGGAATTCCCCGAGTGAATAATCTTGTCCGTAGTTTGGAGGGATCCCGGCGGGTCAGGGATAGTTCCGCGGGACGGTACTTCGGGGCCGACGAGGAGACCACGGAAAAGCATCCTATTGATCTCTACACCTTTTCCTTCAACAAGATACACCCCGGCTACGCCGACCGCAATCCGTCAAAGCGCAACTTACGAGAAGATAAGGCGAGAGATCGAGTCATTGATAGGGGTTTTGGTCTTAATCTGAGTTCAAGAGTGGGTCTTATCTTACAGATCGACCGTTGGTGCCAAAGGAATCCGAATGAGCATGTCTCTGTGCTTTTTCCAATGTCGAGGGTACCCTCTCCCCTTTCTCGACCCCATCTTCTCAAAAATCATATTGTGCGATTCCGAGACTTCGAGGGACGCTGTATGCAAGCCCAGTCGCGAACGTTATCTCCCTAATCTTTGGTCCAGGTCCGGCGGATACTTATTGGAACATGTATTATAACTGCGACCACGAGACTGTAGAGCAGCTAGGCTACCGTCCCGGGTCCCTTTCCTTCGCCAAATTTCAGAAGCGCCTATATGAAGTCTACTCGGAGCTTGTGGTACTCTGCCGCATTAGGTGTAGAATTTCACTTCACAAGCCTTACAGATTTGCACGAATTTACTGCATCTACTGTAATGTAGATTCAATCCACCGGTAACCTTACAACCAGGGCTACTAGGCACCTTTCTGTCATTACACTTTTCCTTACAGTTTTGAACACCACGTTTGATCCCATTGGTACAGTAGGAATAGTTACGGGCGAGTTGCACACTGGGATATTATATCACTGCTTTACCAATCAAAAGTTGCCTTGCTACCCTATGCCACCTGGACCAATGTACGTCTTATATCTCGTCAGAGTATGTCACTCGTGCCGACTACAATTCTGAAAGCGCTACTTACGATTCGGTCAGGACTGTTTTACGGGAAAACCTTTGCATTCACTACTGTTAGACTGCATTTTTCCGTTAGTATGTAGCTGTCTCTATTTCTATATAAACCCTGCTTTGGAGCGACCGGCTTAACTCAGCCAGCCTCAACCAAAATTTCAACCACAGTTCTGCCTATATCTGCTCATGTGCGCTTAGCATCCCACATCGTGGTAGCGTCGAAAGTAAGTTCTGCCTCATTGCGCTTTTTCCGATCCGCCAGCTAGGATAAAATCTCTACTGGATTTATCTCAGCTTCCAGATTTCAAAAAGAGACTAATCTTGTGTTTTTTTACTCTGGAACTTACGCGGCAACCCCCAGTTTCGTACGAAAATAAGTCAAAGGGCCGCCATCCGTCTCCTTTAGAATAAGACTCCAAAAACCTCGCCGAATTTCGTTCCCCACCCACCTCGCCAACTGTACTGACTGGAGAGGAAAAATATCCCAAGAATCCGCCTCGTATGTCGACTCCGAGAATCCCGATCACCCTACGCAGCCCCGATGAGACCAAAACACTGACGTAGACTTAGCTTCCTGGCCAAGATCTCGTCTTACAACGAGCTCTTTCAGATTCAGCAGCACCTCCACTTGTTACGGTTGAGGAGCCTCGCACCTCTTTTCGATCGTTAGCCCTACCTTTATCGACTGATCTTCGATTTTTGCCCCCGGTTGCGAGAAAACCGTCGCCTCCGACCGCCTTGAAGTCGTCAAGGCCACCGAAAAGTTCAAAGGCTCTCCAAGAGGTTTCTACTGCTGCCTGATGCCGCCTCTGCTCCGATTCAAAAGGTGTTAAACCATGCAATCGGCAAGGCCAGGCCCTCGAAAAGGCCGCGAATGAACAAGAATCCGAATTACTCTCCCTACCATTGGCGAAATTGTCAACTCACCTGCTCCGCTCGCGTTTAGTACTTCGAGCACCTCCGTTTCCGTCGTGACATCCGCCGTACAAGCAAGAAGGAGTACAATTTAAAGTACTGAAATATTGAGGTTTTCAATAAACAAGACCTTATCCGCCATCAGAACGGCACCCAGCATCGACTTCAAAGCAGGGATATCAAGTGGTATCTTTATTTTCTATAAAAATCGCTCGCTTTTTGAGTAAGGAAAAGGAAAATAGAGTAATAAGTTCAATAAGTTCATTTATCAATCGACCTCGTGTTTGTATTGAGTTCACCCTTCCGCTGTGATTGCAAGCTTTACTCTGCTAACTCCAGATCCTTTTAGTAGGACTTACAATTTTAATTCCGTATCGACATCAGGACCCATACAGAACAACCACTGGAAAGAAAGATTCGAAAGAAGGACTACTGTAACGCCCCCGATGTGACTGACGTCAACCCTTACGTCAGAGAAGGAACTTTTTGTAAGTGCTCTGGGCGGATTTGAACCCGCGACCACTTCATCAGGAGCTTCTTAAACTTAACCATTAGGTCACTAGGACCGGAGTTTGAAGATGACAGGAGAGCTAATCAGAATATAAAGCACATTTTTTTCAAAAATCGTTGCCGGCATTCTGAAAACACGGACTGCCGTACGCTTAGCATCGTGGGTAGTTAGCCCAAGAACCATCTAAGCGAAAACGTGAAAACTTATCACCACGTGTACCAGTGGAAGGTCGAAAAATCCTCTCGGGTACCAGGCCAAGCACCGTTACTGCCTTTGTGAACCTGATCGCTATGGATCAGCCGCAAGTCACACTAGAGTCCCTTACACAGATGGTGCATCAGCTGCAGCAGAATCTCGAGCATGCCATAACCATATTTCTGCATACAGATCAGAGCTTTCTATTGCAGGGCAACGGGTATCCTCTTTAGAACCTGAACTGGTAAATGCCCGAAACGAGTCCAGGTCGTCAAGTAATGCACCTTTTGATAGTAGGCTGGCCCAAAGAAAAACAAGCTAACTACATTCACTAGGAAAGGATCAATTGGCAGCTAGTGTGTTCAGATGGACAATTACCTCGGAGCAAATGACGGCATTGGACCCATACACATAGAAATCAGCTATTTGGCTGGCAATTCCCATGAGTGGTGGATGTTACACCCAAAAAAAGTATGGAAAGGAATAAATTCCTGCCAGACCCCGAAGGGTTCTTTGCTCCAGCGGTTTGAAACCTTGGACAAAGAGAAAATCGCTCTGGACAAGTTTGCCTGCTGAAAACAAGTCAAAGATGTTCCTACCTTCAACGAAGACTTCAAAAACATTATATTGGACATCCCTGATATTGGAATTAAAGACCAGATAGATCTATACTCTCGCGTTTAAAGCCCAATATGTGGAAGGCGTTGTGCACTAAAGAATATGTCAGCCTCTTCGACCTCATGAGGGACGCTGAGCGAGTAGAGTCGGCCTATGGGCGTTCTGGACCAGGTAACCTACCAAAGTTTTCTGGAGGAAAGAATGGAAATGAAGCTCTATTGTTGGAAACAAAGCCCAGTACCAATGGAAATGGGAACATAAAAGTGATACTTGGGCTAAGAAGTAACACTCCCAGTTTACAAAGCTTGATAAAGAAGAACGTGAAAGATGTATTCGTGCAGGTCTCTGTCTCAGGTGCAGACAGAAAGGGCACCTGTCCAAAACTTCTCAAAGGCCCGGAGTAACTGATTGAAGGTCGTCGGTCAGTTCCTTTCATTAAAGAACCATTAGAAAACGTTGAATTAGGCAAAGAAACCCGAGATTTATCATTGGAGCAAAAGAAAAGATCCATCGTCTCCAACATCAGATCGAACGCGACTTTCATTGAAATATTCTCCCCTTCATTAAAGAAAATCACTAGGGCCTTCTCATTTTCAATGGTATAATTTTTGGTGGGCCAGCAAAAAATCCTCATAGACCCTGGAGGTGAGATGAACTTTCTTAGTTAATTATTTTGTAATAATAATCAAATAAAGACTACAGATTCCAGAGAGCTTGCCGAAATGGCCAATGGTGCGGACCAGATAGTTCAAGAATTTGTAAATGCCGTCAGTGTACATATTGACGCATAATAGTGAACCTCTATACTTTTTGGTAAGCCCATGGAAGCGTTATGGTGCAAGTTTTGGGAAAGAATGGTGCGTCTCGCATGGAACAAAAATAAGTTGCCTTAATAACGAGGTTAAATTCGAACATAAGGGAAATTTAATCGTAGTTATTGCTGATGATGCAGTAGTGAGTCCGTTTGTATCTATCAGTACTGTAGTTATTGATTTCGATGTTAAAATGATTTGCAGTTTTACTTAGACATTTACATTTTAGTGAACCAAAAACATCAGTATACTGGCGAGACGTACAAAAGATTTTGGAAATATTTGCTGATGTATTTCCAGAGAATTTACTGAAAAGTTTGCCACCAAGAAGGAAAAATGAATTTGAAATAGAATCAGAGGAAGGCGCAAAACCACAGAAGAAAGGTCTCTGTAGAATTTCTGACGAAGAGATGTCAGAGCTCCGAAAACAGTTAGATGGTACTGGAAGCTTCATTTGTAATACCTAGCAAGAGCCCCCGAAGAGCTCCCATTCTATTCATGAGCAAGAAAGATAATGGTCTACGGATGTTTGTGGATTAAAGACCCATAAAAACCGCCTTCAGAACAAGATACTGGTTTTTTGGATTTTTTTCTGCCGTTTGGACGCACTAACGCCCTGTCAACTTTCCTGACCGTAATGATATTTTCAAGAATCGGCTCGATATATTAGTGATATTCTATCTGGATGATATTCTCATCTACAGTAGGACATAGAAAGATCACCTGGATCATATTCGAACTGTACTCGATATACTCAGAAAAGAAAATTTGTTTGGCAAATTATCTAAATTCTTTTTTTTGAAGGAAAAGAAGTGGAGTACCTAGGACATACCATTTCCCAGAGTGGTATTTCTGTTGACCAAAATAAGATAAGTACAGTCATGGAATGGCCGGTACAAATAATAAGCAACAAGTACAGTCTTTTCTTGATTTTGCCAATTACTGCCGGAGATTCATAAAGGCTGTTCAATGCTTGCTCATCTTCTGAAATAATTGACGAAAAATGTGAATTTCCAATGGAGCCGCACTCAAGATGATACATTCAAAGTACTCTAGAAAACACTTTGTAGTGCACGGGTTCTCAGAAATTTCGACTTCACACTACCTATCTACGTAACCAGGGATGCATCACAGTATGAATCGGCGCAGTGTTGGGACAGGAAGAATTATGTTCTAAAAGGCCGGTCGCTTTGCATCCAGGACTCTTAATGATGCTGAATTTAACTATGCGGCCCATGAAAGGGAACGTTTGGCCATTTTAGATTCACCCAAGTGGTGGTTATCCTATCTGTACTGTAATCAATTCACCATTCACCCGGACAAATATCCCCTAAGGTACCTAGAAACTCAAGAAAATTGTTCCGAGTTAAATGAGATGGCAGGAAAGATTAGTTAATTTCTACTTCAAGATAGTCCCCATCTCAGGGAAATCAAATGTAGTGTCGGTCGCTGTATCGATGCAACCACAAGATGTGTCGTTACCTGATCACCGGAACAATTCATTACCCCACGAATATATTACCAATAAATCCTCAGAATACAATAACATTTCGACTATAAAATTCAGGAAAAATGAGTTAATGGGGTTGGCAGAAGATTATGGTAGGGCTGAGATCCTCAGAACTCATTATCCAGATTCGAAAGCTCCCTCCGAGTGTCGAGGTATGCTTCTACCTAGAAACAAGAAGATCTGTGTACCGGAAAAATTTTAGCGTCAAGGTCTTGCATGGATATCATTGCACGCCGATCATGGACACCTAGAAATAATCAAAACTATCAACAGAATATCATCAAAGTTTTATTGGAAAAATTAAGATCGGCTGTAATCCGGTACGTTCGTTCCTGCCAACGACAGAGGAAAAAGCAACCAATCAGAAGCCCGCAGGTCTTTTACAACCACTAGAACCGCCAAAACCAAATGGAACTACATAAACATGGATCTCATGACACCTCTCCCAGAGACGAGAAGTGGAAAGAACGGCGTGTTAACAGTCGTCGACAGACTTTCTAAGATGATCAGAATGTTACCAACGAAACTAAACACAGATGCTCCTGAAACGAGTCTGCTGTTCAATAATCACTTGTACAGACATCATAGATTACTAGAAAACATCATATGTCACCGAGATCCCATCTCCATGAGCAATTTTTAAACAAAACTTTTTGCTCTACTAGGAACAAAGAAATCTTTCTTCTCTGTATACAACCCACAAACTGATGGGAAGTCGGAGATAATGAACAAAAAAATAGAGGATACAACCCCTACTTTCGTTAGTTTCGACAACTAAATTGGGATAATTACCTGGTAGACTTTGAAGACGTTTACAACTCCTCTGTGAATGTAACCACAACTTTCTCACCATTTTTCCTCATTTATGGACTTCAACAAAGAACAGCGCCTTTGGATATTTAAACGTGAGATAATAGAGTGGCTGCAGGTTTTCTAAACGATATGCAAGAAGCATAAAGGAAAGCACAGAATCAAATCCGTAAATCAAATGAATCCACCGCAAAACATGTAAAAAAGAAGAGAATGCCTTCTACGTTCGAGATTTGTGATAAGGTTTGGGTATCGACGACGAACTTTTCGTTCGGAGATGCGGCTGGATCACGAAAAGTGAACCCGAAGTATTGTGGTTCCTTTGAAATCACAGAAGATGTTAACGGAGTGACATAACGTCTGGAATTATCTCAACAGATGGTTGACAGAGGAATACATAACACGTTCCACGCTTGCCTCTTGAAACAGTTCTTTGAAGATGAATTAAACCGACAAGTTCCACCTCCGCCACCTTTCTAATTTCAAGATGGACATGAGAAATACGAAGTTGACTTTATACTTGCTCGCAAGAAAGAACGTGTAAGAAATAAATTACTTCTCAAATGAAAGGGGTACGGAGATCATGAGAACTAGTGGCTTCCCGAATCATACCTTAAGAACTCACAAGCACTTTCGAAAAAGTAAGATTCGAACCTTAAGGGTCGCGACGATTCTTCTCTGTAGGGGGAGTGCTGTATTATTTCACTTCACAAGCGCTACAGCTTTACACCAAATTACTGCATCTACCGCACTGTAGGTTCAATCCACTGGTAACCTTACAACCAGGGCTATTAGGCAACTTGCTGTCAGTACTCTTTTCCTTACAGTTTTGGACCCAGCGTTTGACCCATTGGCACAATTGGAATAGTTACGGGCGAGTTGCACACTGCGATATTATATAACTGCTTTACAAATCAAAAGTTGTCTTGCTATCCTGTGCTACCTGGACCAATGCACGTCTTACATCTTGTCAGAGTATGTCACTCGTGTCGACTATAATTCTGAAAGCGCTATTTACGATAACTCCAGGGCGTTTTACGGGAAAATCTTTGCATTCACTACTTTTAGACTGAATTTTTCCTTTCGTATGAAAGGATCTCTATTTATATATATAACCTGGGTTGGAGCGGCCGGCTTAACCCAGCCAGCCTCAACCAAAGTTTAAACCACAGTTGTACCTAGATCTGCTCGTGCCGCTTAACAACCCACATTAGGGCAGCTGATGATACGTCCTAACGCATCAAGCGCAGCCTTCGTCGAAGCAGCGCCTTCTGCTCATGCAAACATAGCTTGCCTAATTCACCTAACCATAGAATCTATGTAGCGCCTTCATAGGACGACTTGATTCATAGCACGCGATCTGCATCGACGCAAGAGAAGAGGCAGTCATTATCCATGACTACGCCGAAAAGTGCGCCATGCGTTTCTCCCAGACGTCTCTCAAGCTATGTTGCGGTGAGGAGAACCCGGAAGACTATTCGAAAATGGGCGACGTGCGCTGTATAGTCCCCTGAGTGATCAAAGCATTCCTCCTCGCAAGTAGACGATTCCTTACGCGCCGTCACATTCCGCAAAGAAGAAGCGCTCAGTAGCCCCTCGCCTGATTAAAATCGATTTAGTGGGCCTTTCCGTACGATGGCGACTCTTCCCCCTAGATGCCCCTTTTGTTATTCCGAATGGTCCCTCGTATTGAGAAATGAGCCTCATAGGGTTCAAAAAGCAATAAGATGATTCACATTGTACTCCAATGATGAAAAGATAACAATATAACGAACAAAATCATAGAATGACATAGGAAAAATAGTAACCGTTTTCTACAGGACGGCTTGAGAAATCATTTTTGTAAGAACGACGGGCGAAGATCGGAGGACACTAGGCGTCTCCCATGAATAGCTCCCCGGGAGCATCTGTCTCCGTAATAAGTCAGCCAGTACCGTGGGTGACCTGCCTTAAAAACTCGAAACGGTCCGAAGAAACGGGACCAAAGTGCGGGCCACTTGACCGTAGAATGTAAGGCCTGTCCGTGTGCTACTACTACCAAAGCACCCAGATTATAACTTTTCGATCGCGGTCTCTGGTCCATCTCCGTCATCACCACGTTGCAGATGTGTATCAACGCTGGTCGCTCGTAGGGGTAGTCCCGCTTTAAGTTCCAGTCGGCGGTGTAAGTCCGAAACGTTCGTTACTAATGACACAGTGTTGGAAGAATTCATGCGCGTGGTGACCCAGAAAATGGGCGCGAACGGCGAAGCGTCCGCCGCTAAGGGGCGGCGGCGGTACCCCATTAAACACTGGGATACAATGCTCCCAATCACCCTCCTGCCCAAAGACCATCTTTTTAATTCAGGTCTTGATGGTGCGAGAAATTCTTTCGGCGCAATCGTTCGACACAGGGGCGTAGGCAAGCATCATGCTCCCCTACTCCGTTCTTCTTCAAGTAATCGACGAGGGCAGTGGCTGTGAAACAACCCTCATTGTCGAAAAATTATACCTTTGAGGAGCGCAAATAGGGAGATGATCTCTTTCTTCACGAACTCGATGAAAACCTCTGCCCAAGCTTTCCTCGTGGCGGCGGCGATCGGCATATTTTCAGATGCTCCACGGCGATAGAGAGGAATTTATTCGTCATATGGAGCCCTAAGAATGGCCGTGTGAAGTCGATCGAGTATATTTCGAGGATGTTCGTGAGCGGAATCCCCAGCGTGTAGCGGTACGGAATCAAAATGCCAGCTTTTTGGCATCTTTCACAGCTCTTAACACAAAATTTTTTGAATGCCTCGATAGACTTGGGCCACAAAACTCGATCAACAACGAATCTTATCGTTTTCTTTTTGTTCTAATGACTGATATCTTCATGTAAGGTCCTTAATATCCTCGGCCAGTCTTTGATGGTAGGAATTGTGCGTAGACCGTTTTCAGTAAGCATCAGTAACTTACTCACTCCTCAGTAACTTGCCCTCCCAGATCATGAAATATTTTGCGACAAGCTTAATACAGCGACGCTTCACAGGATTCTGCCCGAAATATGAAGCCCTTGGAGGTAACGGGCTAGGTCGATTAAATGAGGCTCCAATAGGATCTCATCGAGAACGGTGCCAAAGAAACCTACAATTGCTACTGAATCACCTTCATCCACATCTGATATGGGTGGGTAAATGGCCTGTATCCTCTGCGAAAGTTAATCGGCAGCACTATTCACATTCTCAGGACGGTGTTCCACCTCAAACTCGTATTCGGGCCAGAAAATACAACCAATGAGCTAGATTCCCGTGAACATAAATCTTCTCGAAATAATGACGGAGGGCTTGGTGGCTTGTCACCAGTCTGGACGGTGTTGTCCATAAAAAATATACCCGGAACTTTTGAGTGCAAAAATAAGCGGGAGGGCCTCCCTTTCACATGTTGAAAAGTTCCGTTATGCAGAATTCATATTCGTACTCGCGAATTGCACTGGATTTATGTTCCCATCCTATTTTTATGGGCTGCAGCCGTTTCAATGGCGACGATTGAGACGCCTCTCTCATGGTAGACGGCGCGTCGAAGCTTGTATTTGCTAAGCCAAGTGGAGACGTAAGTCTTCTTTTTTGAGCCTGAAACGCTTTCGTCATTCTTTTCGTCCAGGAGAAGTCTTTGTTTCCAGAAGTTGCAGCATGGAGGGCGGCGGAGAGATCTGCGAAAACATTAATGATTCGGCGGTATTAGCCTGCCATGCCAAGGAATCCACGTAAGTCGGTCGTATTTTTTGGTTCTGGAGCCTCCTTGATCGCCCTATTTTTTTTAATCGACTTTAAAACTATCTTTGTCCACTAGATGTCCCAGTAAGCTGACCATCGGCCTCATGAACTCGAATTTAGTAATCTTGAGCTTCAATCCAGCCTTCTGTATTGCCTTGAGCACATTATTTAAGTGCTCGACGTGCTTCCCCATGGAATACGAGAACAATACAACATCGCCCAGGTAAACGCGGGCAAAAGAAACTTTCCACAGAATTTAGTCCATCATACGCTGAAAAATCGACGGCGCATTCATCCGGCCAAAATGCATAACCTCTGATATAGGGATGGAGGAGATGTAGTGAGGAGAGAGAGAAGGAAGGAATCAGAGAAGTGGAGTGGAAGGAGATTGAGAGAGAGAAGGAGTGAGGGACTAAGAAAGAGAGTTGAGAGGAGAGAAGGTGGTGAGGAGCTTTACTCAGACAGAACAGGGATGGAACCCGGGGCTTATATGGACCTCGAGGCGAGTCGACTGGTGCTTCAGGACGATCGAAGAAAGTTTCCAGAAGCTATGGAGACGACGGTGGAGGCTAGCCTTGAGACTGCTTGAGCTGATCTAAAGATGATTAGCTCAAGCTTACAGCACTGTACATTGCAAAAAGCGTAACGATCAAGTTCTGGATTATTCAGTAAACTACAGTAACAGAAGTCTGTAAGCCTCTTTGCTAGCTTTAATATGTCAGCAGAGGCGACGGAAAGTAATTACACCAATAAGCTCCCTTAAACTGGAACTAAACAAAATAGCGCCCCCTCAATCTGAAAAAAAACAATACAAAATTAATTGGGAATGCCAGGAAGAACAACGCCCAACTCACCTCGAAACTTCACAAACTTGACTCGAAGCAAAAGGTTTGTCAGAATATAGTATACTTGATCTTCTGTGCGGCAATAAGATATCCGGATCTGCTTTGCGGCTCATTCCTCACGAACGAAGTCGTACCGAATATCAATACGTTTATTTAGCTCGTTGGTGAACTGGTTCTTGGTAAAGCTAGTCGATCCTGATTTGTCGGCGAAGATTGAAATCGGTGTGGGATTTCTTGCACCAATAACTTCACTGAAGAGATTGGAGAGCCAAATGGCTTCCTTGGAAGTAGTGCAGAGCGAAATTTACTCTGCCTCAGAGGAAGCAGGGCGGCACATCCTTGCTTCATGGAGAGCCATGAGATAGGCCCTTCAGACATCATGAAGACAAAAATTTCGGTTGATTTGCGAGTTGAGTGACAGCTTGCCTAATCGAAGTCGCTGTAACAGATAATCGTAGCGGCAAGAGAGAATCCGTAAAAAATTCCAAGATTCATGGTTCCCTTGATGTAGCAATGCAATCGCTTCACTGCTTTCTAGTGATTCGACTGAGGCCTTTCGCAGTGGTAAGAAAGTTTTGCAACTGCAAAAAAAATGTCTGGACGAGTGAATATCATTAGATTAATGAGGCTTCCAAATGCATAGCGATAGGGTGTCGACGAAGGAAGCTCACTATCCTTTTCCCCGGTTTTTTACCCATCTAAAAGCACTATAGGACTGTCTACGGGTTTTGAGTCACTTATTTTTGAATCTTTCGAGTATTTTCTCCGTATAAAACGCCTGAAAAAGGTGAAAGTCCTTTTTGCATGGTTACGAAAAAACTTTGATTCCCAGAAACTCTTTGACAGGACCAAGATTTTCCATCTTAACGCGCCTCTTCAACTCAGTTTTGATTTTTTCAAGTGCAGCTCTATTGTATCCTGCAATGAAGATATCATAGACGTAAAGCGCAATTATTGAAACAGAGTTACCATGCTTAGATACATAAATGCATGGTTTACGTGGAATGCTTTCGAATCGAAGCTTTGAGGCTAAAAACTCGTTTAAATTAGCATACCATTGACGTGGGGCCTGCTTCAGCCTTCAAGGCTTTCAAAAATCTGCAAACTTGATCAGGATTGTTTGCATCACGAAAGCCGGATGAAACTTCCACATATATCCTTTCCTCCAAATATCCGTTAAAGAATACGGTAACCACGTCTATTTGATCACATTTGAGGTCGACGAAACTTCTCAAGCAAAGAAACTTGCGGACAAAAGACATAAAAATTACAGGGGCATAAGTGTCGTTGTACTGGAATACCAGTCCAGGGATCTATCTAAACTCCTTGGCGATGATGCGGACTTTCGGGCCAACTTCCGGTTTCACGCAGAAACGTAGCGAAAAGAAATTACGTATATTCCTGGTTTTTGTGGAAAGAGTTTCAAAGTTACATTTTCTCGAATGGAGTCTTCTTTCTTCTTGATTTCAGGCATCCTGAAATCATTATTCTCGGGATAAGTAGCGTTTTCGTACGAAGCAGGGATGCCGACGGAGGTCGATGCCGTATAAGCAATAATAGATAAAATATTCTTGTGGGGCTAGGAATCACTCACTTATTTGGCTTCCTGTATACTATACATAAGCGACGAGGGAGAACTGCACAGGAGTAATCCTGAAGTGAAGGATGATTGTCGTTTTCCGGGGCACGTCTACTTCTTCAATATCTTGCGCTGCAGAGGACTGTGTGGAAATGTCTCCCACTGAGACTTGTCTTCAACGGGGAAATGGTCTTGTTCGGAATACTTTTGGAAATTTTCTGCAGTACATTGAGCTTCTGAATTTCCAGACTCATTGAATATTAAGTCTCGATATACGGTTGTATATCGAGACAACCATTTTACCTGCGATATCCCAAAGCTTAACTTTTACTTTTCAAGGAGAAGCCCATCATAAGGCTTCCTTTGACCTCGTCTTTAACTTTTTTAAGGTCTCTTCTAGGGAATAAATACCAGCATTTTGATCCGAATAATCGTAGATGCAATACATTTGGAATTGCCCCAGTCCAAAGGAAATATGGGGTAGAGCTACCTGGTGGAGTGCTGGAGGAGACTCGGTTCATAAAATAAACAGGGGTGGAAAGAGATACTGCCCACAATTGTCTGGGAAGACTCTTATGATGCAACATCTAGCAGACCAGGTTGAGAAGTGTACGATTCATTCGTTCAGCAACACAATTTTGCTGAGGCGTATGTGGTACGGTTAGCTGATGTTGAAAACATTCTGATTCGATGAAAGCCTTGACAGCGGAAGAGATATACTCCCCGCCATTTTCAGATCGCAATGCTTTGAGAAATAGATGGTCCTCTTCAGCAGCGGGATTTTTGTTATGAAATTCATGAATGTGAAGTTCCCTTAGAGATCGACAAGTATGTTTTTCAGCGAGTGCCTTGTACTTTTTGAAACATTCGAGTACATTTGTATTTTGCTTCACAGTGTAGACGGTCGTCAATTTGGAGTACTGTCAATAAATAATACAACACACCTTGCGCCGCCAAGCAAAGGAGTTTCAAAAGGTACCAAAACATCTGAGTGAATTAAGTCAAGGAGCTTTGAAGAGCGAGTGTCCTTTGTCGTAAGAATCGGGGCACGATGCACCTTGCAGAGGATAAAACTAACAGAAGAGTCATTCTAGTTTGACTTTTTGAGCTTAATGCCCTGAACGGCCCCGTTTATGACCATTGACTTGATCGCACTGGTGTTGAGTGTGCAAGTATTTCATGTCATGTTGAAACGGAAGCAAGCAAGGAAACATCTGAAACAGCAGGAACTGATGAGTCTTGGGCCATGTACAATGTATAAAAACCTTTAACAAGTGTTCCAATGGCAAAAGTTGAGCCGTTTGTACCATTGACGACAGTAAATCCCTTGCGATCGAAATGAGAGTTGATCCCTCGATCTGCCATGGAAGATACTGAAAGCAATTGATAGAGCAAACTCGGACGTGCAGGACGTTCTTCAGAATAGATTCGACTGTCGCACTACTTCGTTGAAGAGTTAATATTACATCTCTTGATCCCTCGATGGGCGCTGAGGAGTTAGCTCTCAGATCCTGTACTTAAGGGAATGAAGAGGGATTGCAGGTAGTGAGAGATCATGCGTCACATGCGAAGTGCATCCGGAATCAATAACCCAATCATTCAAAAGTGAGGTTGATTGGCCAATGGTCTGTACTGCAAAATTCGTCTGTTCGGAGAGATAGAGCGAAAAGCTGGAACTCTCGGTACCTCTACCACCCTGAATAGATTCTGTTTTATTGTAACGAGGATTATTCGAGTGAGCCAAATTTGGATCTTCAGAGATGCGCAGTAGACATACAGGGTCCTTGGTTTCTTCGTCAATAAAACTTTCCTGTGATGCTATAAGTCCCTTTCCGCAAATAACGGCCTTATTTAGACGAGCTCGAACAGGATGGCCGAAAGAAGTGAGGCGGGGGTACTTTTTGGAACATCGACTGCTGTCCCGATGTTTTCCGTAATGTATGAACATTCCGGGTGGGGGATCTCGCCTGAATTTTGAACTTTCATTGACCAGAAGCGCAAAAGAATTCGAGGCTTTCCGGGCATTATGATCAAGTTGAGCATGATGTTTTTCCTCCTGATGGCATCGACTGTGGACGAATTCGAACGACGGTCTGTAGTCGCCAATGTGGGCAGCATGGGGTGCAGAGATGAGCATGTCAAAGCGATCAGGGATTCCATTTAGAAAGGCCATGACCATCTCACTTTTCTCGACTTTGATCGACATTGCCTTCAGAGTAACTGCAAGCTGAAGAATTCTAGCGGCAAACGGAATTCACTTCTTCTTTCATTTCATCTTTGCAGTGTAAAAGCAACACTTTGCAGCTAACTTGTTTATATGAGGGTCTTTTTCAAAGATGTTTCAAAAGAAAGACCACATGACTTTGGTGGTACTGGTATCTTTTACCTTCTCGAGATGTGTATCAGAGAGAGTCATTCCGATAAAGGCGCGTACCATACAATCTGCCTTCTTTCATGAGGATCCTTCGTATTATGCTGAAGAAGTCTCCGGAGAGCATTCTGTGAGGTAGTCGTCAACTTCTCCTAATGAGAGTAATTGCAGCATTCGGGACGTTCAGATGTGGAAGTTCTCATTGCGGAGCTTTTCGAGACTGTCGATACGAGCTCCAGAGGAATCCATGATATAATGAAGTATAGTGATTTGGAGCTTTGATTGAGCCAAAAAGACACGCAGTGATCCCAGATGCAGTTTACTCAATTCTATGATTGATGTGTTTGTCGCGGTCGTGCCTTTTCTGGAACAGGCGATTACAGCAGACTTAGGGAGTAATGGATGTTCTCCACTCGGCGCCCTGCCGACACTTCTTACCTCACCTGCGCTGCTTGAGCTGCTTTTTTCCGGACAAATTCAGCTGACAATGATAGAAAACGAGGAAGGAATACTTTGGCTTGGAAGCTGGGACAGGGAATGGAGACCGAGAAATAGGAGCGAGAGGAAGCGGAGCCAGAGAGAAAGGTTCGACGGAGATAGGAGTAAGAACCATTGCAGGTGAAGGAAGAGATGCAGAAGGGGAGCGCAATGCCTCAAAGGAGACTGAGAAAGATTACTTGGAGGCGTATTCGGCCGAGCTGAAGTCGAAGGAGCAGGAGTGGTAGAGGGAGAAATCAATGAAACAACTTTGACGGAAGAAGCCGGCTTGGTGTTCCGACGTCCTTGGTTGTCCTTCTGGATGCGTTTGAACGACACAGGAAAGAGCTTCGAGCGAAGTTTGATAGGTTTCTTAGAAGGATTACCTGCAGCAGCCTCCTTATTTCCAAGGGAAAGGATGTGCGGAAGGAATCCTTTCTTCGGAGAAGGAGAAGGAGGTATAATAATTCCGTGGGGAGTGGTAGCGGTAAAAGGGACGTAACCACCGTCCGACTCGATGGCTGAGTCGTCGATGAAGCGCACTTGGGGCGTGGGTATTCTTGTGAGTCGAAGCAGAGCTTACGAACCTCCGGATCTCCTGGAGCTTTCTCGATGCTGCGAAGAAAGACGGAACGACAGATGACCAATGGAGGCAAGGAGTTTCGAGGCTAGGCGGGTCAGAGGCAGTAGAGTGGGTACATACAGAAAGAAAGAGTGCGACATGGTCCGGACTTCCTGTTGAAACGAGTAATGAGCCGTGAAACAAACCTAGTTATGTAGCATAGATACGAGACATATAGCAATTTAGAAGAAGTTGGGCCGCAAGATAAACTGTGCTCTGTGATACAGAGATGTAGAAAGAAGAAGGGCCGCAAAACCAAACGAAATAAGTATTGAAGAAACAACAAACTTTAGACAGGCCACAAGACAGAAGTGAGTCGATAATGCAGAGATGAGGGAGAAGTCACGCCCAAACCAATGGCAGCTTTCGTTTTTAGTCCCTAGCCTGCGCGTTTTTTTCCTTGATCCGCCGTGTTTTAAGGTCCACGATACGTGCGGAAGTTCTTTTCATCTTTGAGAATGTTTTGATATCCTCTAAGGCCGACGAAGAGAGGGCGCTTTCTCTCCTTGGGCACCTAGATGGAACCGCTCTTGACTTCTATTACGACACTTTCTCGTCGAATGGAGAGCTGATCGATAAGGCGAAGAACCAGTGCGCCGTCAAAACAAAATTATTTGAGGACTTCCTGAAGAAAGAAGAACCTCAGGACATCATTCGCCAAGCTTTGGAAGCCTTTCTTGACATCAGCGACATACCGTGTTCTCTACAAGAAATCGAGCTTCTATACGAGAGGGCAAGATTCGACAAAGTCACACTGTACAAAGACTGAGTATTTCTTCTCGCGACGATTTAACCCTATCATTTGGTACTCTTTAAGAGGGGGTTGCACCCGAGGTATTCGAGTTTTGAAGTACTAGGGAACATTTAAGTGTTATTTGTTTTGTGTAATCTTGGATCTCAAAATTGCTCGAATAACGTTCAAAGGGGCAAGAGTGAAGACGTTGAGGAGTTTCTCTATACTTATGTTAATGTTTTGATACGTGAAAGGAGCGATAAGGAGAAGGAGACGAGTATATTCGCCTATCTTTATGGTGACGAAAAGCACAAATATAAGGCTAAGTTCATCGAAAGGTGGTCCCTTAATGGGAATGGACGCAACTTCGGTGAGGTATGTGAGTGGCTTGTAAAAGAATATGCTAAGCAGGTAGAACCAAACCGAGATGAATCGTATAGCCATAGAAGCCCGGCTCAACTTTGATGATTTGTTAAGCTCATTGGGGTACTTGTGTGATCTCTATGAAAAGACTGGGTTCAATGCCCAAGCCAAGTACGGAATTCTGCGTAAGACGACGATGGGGGATAAGCGGCTCTCCGATTTCCTCCTTATCAAGGCCCTGACACTTTTAATGAACTGAAGAATACCATAGTAGAGTTTGGCAAAAACTCGGAGACATTTCAGGCGCAGAGTGAAGCACCGAAGGGGGACCTTAAACTGATATCTTTCATACATCCTGAGAAGAATTGTCAAAGGCCGGATACTAGTGCAGCGGCATTGGAATCTGTCAGGAGCGATGTTAAAAACTTGGAGGAGCGTTTGTAAACACGGTTGGGTAAGCCTTGCAATGATAACTTCGCAGTTAGAGAGCCTTACTCTTACCATCAAAAAGAACCAGTCTGGGGTCCAGAAGGCAGCAGAAGTCTGTTCCTACTGCCACAAGCCCGGACACTTTGCAAATAGGTGTCCTGGGAATCCACATAGAAATAATCGTTGCGCAAAATGCGGTCGTTACGATCACCATGATAGTGACTGCTGGTCGAGGGATGGCTGTCGGTCAAATATCTCGGAGTACGGAGTGAGTCGAGTCCAGAGCTGAAAATGCTGAAGAGCAGGGTGGAAAAAAGCCAGGAAAGTGTCGAAAACGTTTCGGTCGCCGAAGAATCTAACCAGGTTAATTCGACAAAAAGGGACGCGGAAGACAACTCTCCAGCGAAAAACAAAGGCTGGGGAAGGATATTCTGGAGTATATTCCCGCTCCCGTGGAACCCCGCACTAAGAGGTCTTATGACACTACTCCAGGACTAGTAGCCGTGAAATCCCGGAAAACGAGGAAGCAAAATGAAAACAAGGGGTATCCAAGGATGTCTTAGGTTACGTGAAAAAATACAGCTTGTTGGCGGAACTTGATGGACAGAAGGAGAGAGCCGGAGAGAAGTAGCCAGACAGGAGTGAGGGAGAGAGCGAGAGAGCATGAGAGAGAGAGAGAGAAGGGCAGTAAAAGTGAGGGACAGAGATGTAGAGATGAGAGAGGAGAAGGTGGTGAGGAACTTTGCTCAGGTAGAAGACAGAGAGAGACCAGGGCTTATATAGACTTCAAGGCGAGTCGACAGATGCTTTCTGTTGATCGAAGGAAGTTTCCAGAAGACATGTAGATGATGGTGAGTGTCTAACCCTAAACTTGCTTGAGCTGATCTAAAGTAGATCAGCTCAAGCTTACAGCAATGAACAGTGCATAAACATAACGGTCAAGTTCTAGTTGAACGGTAAAGTACAGTAATAACTGTAAGCCTCTTTGCGAGTTGTCAGCTGTCAGAAAAAGGCAAAGAAGTGAAATTAAACTAACAAAAATGACGGCAGCGCCAACGGGATGACATTTTGCCAACTGTTGAGAGTGGATGCAGATGACGCGAGGAAAGGAGGAGAATCATTAAGTCCGTAGGCAGGAAGAGGTTATTGCTTAACCGCCTCCACCACTCATATACGTCTTAATCTAGTACCAATAAAGGTTTTAGGGACAGAAGCTCAAGCGTTATTGAATCCAGGGGCTGTTCCAAGCTTGATCTCGGGGAGATTAGTAAATCATATTGGCCTCAACAATATTCCTACAACGAGGAAGATAACTGTCGCTGATGGGACCGTCTCTAGTATATGGGCACGGCAGAGAATATTGAGGTGTTCTTCGCAGATCCAAAAGTTAATGTGGATTTACTTGTCATGCATGACCGTCCATTTGACGTAATCATTGGCTGCCCAACGATGGAAGAATTGGAAACATGCATATATCTGGTAATTAAAGTGTGCCCATTGAAGTAGATGGAAAGAAAGTCCGGATGCCACTCGACTTTGATAGGAGCGGTGGTCTGGGGAATTTTAAGTGGAACGAATAGCGAAGAATTCACATCCAGTTACGGAAGTGAAGATTCGGGGACCGAGGATCGAAATGAACGCTTGGCCAACTTGGAAGAAGATATACTGAACTTCGCGTGGGACAGTTCGGACTCTGGCTTCGAAACATATTGTGACAGGGACTGTGGCGATGAGAGCAGGGCTGAATTTGTGGCGATATGCGATTATTTACGGAAACTGGAATCCGGAAAGAAAATGTAAGAAATGAGAGGTTGAAGGAAGAAATAAGCCTTACGGGAGTAGAAAAAGGAGCTCTTTGCGAACAAATCTGAACAGTATGAGAAAAGAGAATGGAAAAAATCAAAAAAGGTTTTTCATCTCCCTTTGCCAGCAGCCGAGCAAGTTTCCGAGACATTTATATGTTCCGAATTCATTCCATGGGATGCGCCAGGCTTGCGTCAAGCAGATGTTCCTATAAAGCACTACTTTGAGCTAAGAACCGAAAAAAATACATCACAGACCTCGGTGCCAGCCGTCGAAGTGGTATCAAGTTATCGAAGAAAACGTCAAAGAAATGCTAAAAAATGGTATCGTAAAACACATGTCTTCTTCATGGTCGTTCTCAGCTGTCCTCGCGACCAAAAAGGATGGGAAAATAAGATTTTTGCGTTGATTAAAGGTTATTGAACGGGAATATAATACCTGATAGTTTCCTAATTACCAATATGGAGTAATTCTCGAAGACGTGAAAGATGGGAAATATTTCACACTGATTGACCTTTATACTGGCTACTGGCAAATTCCGTTGGAGGAAGAATGCAAGGAAAAGACGACCCTCACCTTCAAAATGGGAACTTTCAGATTCGAAGTGATGCCTTCTGGTCTCATGAACGCACCAGCTACCTTTCAAAGAATGATGAACGAGTTTCTAAATAGACTGCCCTTTTCGAGGGTATATATCGACGATGTAGTAATATTTTCGAAGACACTGGTGGATCATGTGATTCATATAAAACAAGTGCTTAAAGTATATCAAATCACTGCCTGAGGATGAAGCTGAGCAAGTGTCTCATCGCACAGACATCTGTAAAACTGCTGGTCATATAGTTGATCGGGAGGGGATAAAAGTAGACGCGGAAAAGGTTTCCAAAATCAAGCTGGCACCCCGGCCAACTTCGAAGACTGGATTTAGAAGTTTCTTAGCCTCTTCTCTTACTACAGAAGGTTCATTAAGAATTTCGCCAAAATAGCAGCCCGCTCCATTTTAGCACTTCAAAGAACGGAAAACTCGTATGGAACCAAGAGATGCAACAGGCCTTCGAGGAGCTTGAGTAAAAGCTTTGCGCCGCTCAAGTTCTCATTTATCCTGATTTCGAGGCTCCATTTATAGTAGAAACAGATGCATTAGACCATGAACTTGGGGCTTTTTTGTCCCAAAAGGATGACAGAGGTGGACTTGACCCGGTCCAGTTTGCTAGAAAAACGTTGAGCGAGGCGGAGAAAAGATATTATTTCGGCGCAAAAATGGCACTCTCTGTTGTTTTTTACATTGAAGAAATTTAGAGTATATCTTTTATCGCTCGAAAAGTTTGATCTAGTGACTGACCACCAGGCACTCATAACAGCATTTCAGAAGAAGGACGTGCACCACCGTTTGGCGAGATGGCTCGACTCCCTTTTTGCAGAGTTCAGGTTTGAGATAGCTTACAGACCTGGACGGGAAATCAACCTGCAGAGTTCCTCTCTCGCTTAGGGAACACCAAAAACAGGGATAGAGCTTTGGTCATGAGGTTGCAGGGGTAATTGGGGTAAGGAGACTGGAACCCCAAAGCTATGAGGCCAAAATCGAGGCCCTCATTCAACTTTTTACCGGTCTGGGAATAAAAAGAATCGACCCCAAGCACAAGGATTGGGTTCAAAGGAACCAGAAAGCATTTCTCTTTGGGGAGGAAAGACTGTTCTAACGGACCAGAACAGGTCTCCGACTAGTTGCCCAGCTAGAGGAGCGGGATAAAATCGTAAGGACCTCCCACGATGAAATTGGTCACTGGAATCTTAAAACAACAAAGCAGTTCTTATGGATAGATTTGGGTGGCCTACTCCCCATAAGGATGCATTCTAATTCGTGAAAAGTTGTGATGGGTGCCAGAAGTTCGCGCCTGTACGAAAGTACAAGTTGACGTTTAAATTTCCACTCTCCGATTTCTTCGAGAGTTTCTTAGTTGATTTCGCCGGACTTTTCGACAAAGTCCAAAGGAAACAAGTATATCCTAATTGGAGTTAAGCGTCTCACTGGCTTGCTTATAGCGATACCAGTTGAGGATGCCACTGCATAGATAGTTCTGAAATTCGTTCAGTAAAACATCATAGAACCATTTGACATTCCAAAAAGGGGTATATCGGATAACGCCCTCTGCTTTACAGCGAAGGCAGTCACTAAATTCATGGAAAAAGGGCGGTACATTGCAAGACGGTTCTTGATTACGCTCCCATGTCTAATGGCAGAGCAGAGGGGATGGTTGGGACGATAAAAAGAGCTATGTTGAAGACTTTATCAGGCAGAAGCATGGAATGGGAGGAAACGAACAAACGGACATTCCCCGTTTGAATTACTGTCGGGAAAATCCCACGAATGACGAAGGAGGATACTCTATCCAACGGAAACGGGCTAGAGGAAAGTTTAAGAGAAACGGAGCTACTGGTTGCAAGTAGTTGGCAAGCGGAGAGGGTCAATGCTAATTAGGGGTCTTACAGTTAGGGGCGAAGGATCGGACATTCACGGTCGGTTCTAAAGTTCTCGTCATCCCGTAAATGCTTTGCAACAGATGGTCAAGTGGCCGGCCTTCGAGACAAAATACTCTAATCCATGCGTGGTTACCAGGGCGAGACATCTGCACTACGAGCTCTGCTTAAGTTCAGGGAAAAAATCGAGGAGATCTATTCATGCTCGCCGTCTCGTCCCGTACCAAGAGAGGGCGGAAGCGGTTTTTATGATAGCACAGCCTGTCAACTAAATCTTACTTCATAGTTATAGGATGATTCTTATCGGTAGAAAGAGAGCTTTGGAGTGGGTAGGGATGTTTTCACGGGAAGATTCAAAGTTGCATGTACTTATTCACTCTTTTATTAACATTTACTTATGCTTCCGGAAGCTGAATGGACCATATCTCTCGGAAGAAGGTCATAACCTACTATTGAGGGTTTTCAATTCATTTCAAGACGGGTGATTCATAGCAATCGGCACTGGGTTTGTGCGATAATATACCACTACTCAATTGGACGATATGGAATAGTTCCAAAAGAAAAGCTATCGCTACACTATCTAAACGTTATCGAAGGCGTGTATTCGTTTCTAAAAAATCATCCTGAGGTATCACGCAAGGATATGATTTAGCTACCGACACTGAATATCGAATGGTCCCATACCCTCTATGGGAAACATATGTTTCTCCCCCTAGAAACTGGAGCTCAGGTCAAAACCAAGATCCTCCCGAGACCGTCATGATGATCCGAGCAGGGCCATCCAGTGATCGAGGCGGACCATCAAAGGGGGCAAGGTGTCAAGAGCAACGAGGAAGATCACCAAGGAGATCACCTCCAACACCGCCCAGTCTCCCAAGGGGAAACTGTGCCTCCTTGATTATTGGACGGCTACTAAGACGCCGGCTTCGCGGAATAGCGGAGGACCCTCGAGAAGCAGAAGTAATTTCCATTTTTCCATTAGTATTTGCATGTGCTTCCAAGCATTCGCGGGGAACACCTTACTCATGAAGACTCTATTCTTATGTTGCGACTTTTTTTCTCCTTCAGGTACCCGTTTCTGGACCCTTTGCCAGAAAAGTTCGCGTACTACATCTACTATCTTACATTTGGAAGGTTTGGAGAAGTGAAACAAGAGGAGCACATTAGAGAACACTATGAAACCATACGCAGGATCTACGAAACTCTTGACCAAGGAGCTGAGGCGGTCATCGCACGGTACACACTCTCCTACCATATCGGAAATCAGTTATTGTCATATCCTTTCAATCAACCATGCGGTCTCCCTGATGAATGGATAGAACTACCAGAAGATCAGCAGGACCAATGAAGACGAGCCGGGAAGATCGTCTTGAGCGAGAGGGCGTGGTGTGCACTAAATTTGCACCCAAAAAATCTAGAAGAGGACCCAATTCAGATACATTATCGGAATTTGCGAGCTATTTTTACAGTATCTGAATTTGCAACATATTTTTAATTTGGATGAGTGTGGCAAATTCATGGGTTAGTTTTTATTTTAGGACACTCTGTCATAATAGATGTCAGTACAGGTCCAGGTTCTGTGTGATACTAAGAGTGAATCTGAAAGGCCTATATAATGGCTACATTAATTCCCACCCTTGGCCGATGGGTGGCAGGCATGTGTATGGCACCTGGATATTCACCTTGAGGAAATATCTTCTGTTAGTCTCTCTGGTTCTCACGATTCCCTTGAATGTATTTCACGGTTAATAGTATGTTTGTTTGAGACTTTAGGGGTGGCCAAAAGTCTATAAAAGCGGAGTGAACTGGTGTCTCCTGTGGAGGCTAAGCAGGTTGGCATACAACCTCAAGTCAAGTGCAGAGTAGTAGAAAGTTGAGATTCAGCTTCAGACTTAAGAAAAATATTTGCTATTCTGGTCACAGAGCATCTACCGTGGTATAATTGAACGAACAAAAAGGAATTGAGAACGAAGACAGTTGAGAGGGCTACGAGCAAGTATAGAAGGGGTGGGTCTACCACTGATGCTCTGTGACCAGCGTAGGAAAACTTTTTCTTGAGTCTGAAGCTGAATCTACACTTACTACTACTCGGGACTTTACTTGAAGTTGTCTGCCAACTTGTTTGACCTCCACAAGAGGAAGCAGTTTACTCAGCTTATATAGACTTTTTGGCTATCCTTAAAGTCTCAAAAAAGCATACTAAGAACCATAAAATGCATCAAATGGAATCTTGTGAACGAGAAAGACTAAGAGCAGATACTATCAGGATAAATATCTAGATTTCTTCCATAATGCCTCAGTCCTCTAGATCAGAGCCAAACAGTTCCACCAAAATATCCGTTCCACCCAAGCATTCTCCACAAATATCCGTGAACGGCTTAGAATTCTCCATTGCCTCCTGGGAAATATCTAGACCACTGAATATATCCCCATCCGGCTCCAGAGTCGGGACCACCTGGTCCATACTTTTCGGCCCCTCCCACTTTTCAAGCACTTCCATGTCTCCTTCCTCCTCATCCTCCTCTTCACCCTTCTCTTCATCTTCATCAGAAGAGTCAAAGGTCACGATTAATCCCTCATTTTCCCCTTCTTTCTCCATGGGAGCCCCCCACTGTTGTACACTAGTGGCTCCCACGGGTCCACATAGTCCTCCTCTTCATCGTCCTCTTCCTCCTCTCCCACCTCCTCTTCCTCCTCTTCCTCTTCCTGCTCCTCTGCCTCTTGTGGGGTGTTAAGCGCACACGAGCAGATCTGGGTATAACTGTAGTTGAAACTTTGATTGAGGCTGGCTGGGTTAAGTCGGCCGCTCCACACCAGGGTTTATATAGAACTGAAGATAGCTACATACTAAAGGAAAATGAAGTCTAACGTAGCGAATTCAAAGTCTCTCCCGTAAAACAGCCCTAACAGTGTCTTATGTAGCGCTTTCATAGTTGTAATCGGCAATAGTGACATACTTTGACAAGATATAAGAAGTAAAATTGTCTAGGTGGTATGTGATAGCTAGGAAACTTTTGATTGGTTAATCAATGATAATATATCCCTTGTGCAACTCGCCTGTAACTCTTCCGAGTGCACCAATGGTCAAACGCTGTGTTCAGAACTGCCAGGAAAGTGTAATGACAGCAAAGCTCCTAGTAGCCCTGTTTGTAAGGTAACCAGTTGTTTGAATCTACAATACTGTAGATGCCGTGAATTCGTGTACAGCTGTAAGGTCTGTGAAGTGAAATACAACATCACTCCCCCCTACAGAGAAGACTCGCCCCGATTCTTGAGGTTCTGCTTATACCTATTAAAAATCTCTTGTGAATCCTTGAGGTATTATTCGGGAAGCCACGAGTTCTCATGATCTCCGTACCCCTTCCATTTGACAAGGAATTTATTTTTTCCACGTTCTTTCTTACGAGCGGGTAAAGATTCAACTTCGTATTCCTCATGTCCATCTTGAAATTGGATTGGGAGGTGGCGGAGGTGAAATTTGTCGGTTGTATTCATCTTCAAAGAACAGTTTCAAGAGGCTAGCGTGGAACGCATTATGTATTGCTCCGTAAATCAGTGGTGAGATAACTACAAACGGTACATCACACCGTTAATATCTGCTGTTATTTCAAAGGGACCACAATACTTTGGGTTCAGTTTGCGTGATCCAGCCGCATATTCAAATGATAAGTACTTTTTGATAGCCAAACCTTATCACCAATCTTGAACTTAGACGGCCTCTTTTCTTGTTTATATTTTGCGGTGGACTTCTTGGATTTTAGGATCTGATTCTGGGCTATCCTTAGTGCTTCTTGCATATCTTTTAGGAAACCTGCTGCCGCTAGATTTTCTAACGCTAAAAAATCCAAGGGTACTGCTCGCGCTTGAATTCCATATTTGAGTAAAAATGGTGAGAAATATGTGGTCACATTTACATATGAGTTGCGAGCAACTTCAAAGTCTACCAGGTAATTACCCCAATCTGATTTGTCGAAGCTAACGAAAGAACGGATCCTTTCCGCTATTTTCCTGTTCATTATCTCCGATTTTCCATCAGTAATTGGGTGGTATGCAGAGGAGGGGGATATGTTTGTTCCACTAAGTAGAGCAAAATTTTTGTCCAAAACTTGCTCATGAAGATGGGATCTCGGTCACATATGATTTTCTCTGGTAATCCATGATTTCGGTATACGTAATTCTTGAACAACAGAGCCGTTCCAGGAGGCATCTATGCTTGGTCGTTTGTATTATTCTGATCATCTTAAAAATTCTGTCGACTGTTAACACGCCGTTGTTTCCACTTCTCGACTTCGAGAGTGTGATGAAATTCATGGTTGTGGGTCCATTTGGTTTCTCGGTGGTTCTAGTGGTTGCAAAATACCTGCAGGCTTCTGATTGTTTGCTTTGTCTCTCAGTCGTTGGCAGGAACGTACGTATCGGATTACATCCGATCTTAAATTTTCCAACCAATAAAACTTAGGTGATATCTGTTGATAGTTTTGCTTATTCCTAGGTGTCCGGTGTTAGGCGTGCAGTGATATTCATGCAGGAGCTTGACTCTAAATTTCTTTCTGGTAGACAGATCTTCTTGTTTATAAGTAAAATAACCCTCGACGCTCAAAGGGAGCTTTAGGATCTTGATAATGGGCTCTGAGGTTCTCATCCCTACCATAATCTTTGCCGACCTCACTAACTCAGTTTTCGTGAATGATTTGGTCGAAAATTTATTGGATTCCGAGTATGTCTTTGTAATAACTTCTGTAATTAATGAATTGTTCGGTGATTAGGTGACCGCACATCTTATGGTTGCCTCGATAGTGCGTCCGCCACTACATTTGATTTTCCTGAGATGGGTATTATCTTGAAGTCGAAATTAACTAATCTTTCCAGCCATCTCACTTGTCTCGGGACAAGTTTTCTTGGTTTCTAGGTATCTTAGGGATAGTGGTCCGAGTGAATGGTGAATGAATTACCATAAAGGTAGATCTCCACCACTTTAGAGGAATCTACAATGGCCAAAAGTTCCCTTTCATGGGCCGCATAGTTTTGTTCCGCATCATTAAGAGTCCTGGATGCAAAAGCGACCGGCCTTTTAGAACCTAATTCTTCCTGTTCCAGCACTGCACCAATTGCATACTGTGATGCATCTGTGGTTACGTAGATAGGCAGTGTGGCGTCGAAATTTCTGAGAACCGGTGCGCTACAAAGTGTTTGCTTGAGTACTTTGAAGGCATCATCTTGAGTGTGGCTCCATTGGAAATTCACGTTTTTCGTCAATTCTGTCAGAGGTTTTGCAAGAATTGAACAGCCTTTTATGAATCTCCGGTAATAATTGACAAAACCAAGAAAAGACTGTACTTGTTGCTTATTCTTTGGTATCGGCCATTCCATGACTGCACTTATCTTTTTGGATCAACAGAAATACCACTTTGAGAAATGATGTGTCCTAGGTACTCCTTCTGTAACTCCTTTAGATAATTTGCCAAACAATTTTTCTTTTCTGAGGATTTCGAGTACAGTTCGAATATGATCCAAGTGATCCTTCCATGTCTTACTGTAGATGAGAATCATCCAGATAGACGATCACAAATAAGTCGAGCTGATCCTTGAAAATGTCATTCATTAGGTTCATGAAAGTTGCTGGCGCATTAGTGAGTCCAAACGGCAGAACAAGAAATTCAAAGTGCCCGTATCGTGTTCTGAAGGCGGTAAATGGAATCTTCGTGTAGTCTAATCTGGTGATAAGATCTAAGATCAATTTTGCTGAAGAACTTTGCTCCTTTAAGCTGGTCGAAAATGTCGTCAATTCGTGGTAAGGGATAGCTGTTTTTTACAGTAAGCCGGTTTAAGGCTCTGTAATCGACACACATCCGTAGACTATCATCCTTCTTTCTCACGAATAGGATAGAGCTCCCAGGGGCTCTTACTAGGTCTTATAAACTCAGCTTCTAGTAGTTCGTCCAACTGTTTTCGGGTTCTGACATTCTTTGTAGAAAGTCTATAGAGACCTTTTTTGTGGTTCTGCTCCTTCCTTTAATTCTATTTCAAAGTCTTTTTCCTTCTCGTGGCAAACCTCTTGGGAGTTTCTCTGGAAACACCATCAGCAATGTTAAAACCTTCTGTATGTCTCGAGGGTATACTGGTGCTCTTGTTTCACTAGAATGTAACGGTCTAAGTAAAACTGCAAATAACTCTTTTTTCTCATCGAAATCACTAACTATGGTATTGAAAGATACAAAAGGACTCACTACGGCATCATCAGCAATAAATATGAATGAATTTCCCTTATGTTCGATTTTCACCTCATTATTAAAACAATTGATTTTTGCCCCATGCGAGGCGCACCATTCTTTCCCAAGAATTGCATCATAACGCTTCAATGGGCTTACCAAAGTAAGAGGTTCAGTATAGGCAGTTATATGTACAATGACAGCATTTACCAATTCTTGAAGTATCTGGTCCGCACCGTTGGCCATTTCAGCAAGCTCTCTGGAATCTCGGGTCTTTATTTGATGTTTCTTGCAAAACGATTCACTCAAAAGTTGATCTCACCACCAGGGTCTATGAGGATTTTTGCTGGTCCACCAGCAATTGTACCCTTGACAATGAGAAGGCCCTTGTGATTTCTCTCGAATGCAGGGGAGAATGTTTCAATGAACGTTGCATTCGATTGATGGTGGACACAATGGACCTTTTTGTTTGATTCAATGATAACTCCCGAGTTTCTTTGTCAACACAAGGTTGTCTAATGGTTCTTCAATGACTGGAACTGACTGGGGACCTTCAATCAGTTCCTCCGGGCTTTTGGGCAGTTCTTGGCCATGTGCCTTTCTGTCTGCACCTGAGACAGAGACCTTCGCGCATACATCTTTCACGTTCTTCTTTGTCAAGCTTCTGTAAATTGGGAGTGTTTCTTTTTAGCCCCGGTATCACTTTTTCCCAATTTCCATTGGTACAGGACTGCTGGTTCCAGCAAAAGAGCTTCCATTTCCATTTTCCTCCAGAAGACTTTGGTAGGTTACCGGGTCCAGAACGCCGATAGGCCGACTCTACTCGCTCAGCATCCCATGATCGGAGAGGTGACGTATTTTTGGTGCACAACGCCTTCCAGATATAGGGCTTCAAACCGCGAGAGTAACGATCTATCTGGTCTTTAATCCAATATCGGGGATGTCGTATAATTTTGTTGTGGTCTTCGTTGAAGGTAGGAACATTTTGACTTGTTTCCAGCGGGCGAGCTTGTCTCGAGCGATTTTCTCTTCTTCAAGGTTTCAAACCGCTATAGCAAAGCCCCTTCGGGGTCTGGCAGGAATTTATTCCTTTCCCTTCTTTGTTTTGGAGTGGACCATTCACCACTCATGGTCATTGCCGGTCAAGAAGCTGAGTGCTATTTTTTTTGGGTCCATTTCCATCATTTTCTCCGAGGTAGTTGTCCATCTGAAACAGTAGCTGCCAATTGATCCTTTCCTAGTGAATGTAGTTGGCTTGCTTTTCTTTGCGCCAGCTGACTATCCAAGGGTGCATTAATTGATGACTTGGCCTCATTCCGGGCGTTTACCAGTTGAGTTTCTAAAGAAGATACCCTTTGCGCTGCAATAATAAGCTCTGATCTGTGTGCAGCAATCTGGATATCGGCATGCTCGAGATACTGCTGCAACTGAAGCACCATTTCCGTGACGGACTCTAGGTGACATGCGGCTGATCAATAGCCATTATTTTCACAAAGGGAGTAACAGTGTTTGGCCTGGTATCTGAGAGGAGTTTTCGATACACGTGTACACGTGATGATGCGTGTAACGTTTTCTGCAACACCTAGAGTAATAAAGAGTCTCTTAAATGGTTATAGGGCTAACTGCCCATGTTGCGAATCCTCCAGCAAGCTGGTCTTTCAAAATGCTAACCGAGAAACTTTACTTCATTGTATCTATCGTGTACAATGGAGGACTGACTATACTGCTAAGAATCAACAGGATTTTCCACGTCAGGCACGTGGAGTAGGGCTCGCGATAGAATCGCCATTGCAACAGAAGACCACAGTGTGCAACTTATGCGCTGATAAATACGTCTGCGGATCACTCCTTTGGTTGTGTTGATCTTTCTGCGATGCGCGGGATGAAGTCTTCGAGGAACAGAATAGAGGCGGGGAATGGGGCACCAAGGAGTCGAAAGCTAGGGGATGAAACTTGAAGTTAGGTTCCTGGAGGGTGGTGTGCGACCAATGATTTTTGAAAAAATGTGATTTCCAAGCTGATTGGCTCTCCTTGCACCTTCAAGTTTCGATCCTGGTGACCTAGTGGTTAAATGTAAGCAACTCCTTATGAAATGGTCGCGGGTTCAAATCCGCCAGGAACACTTACAAAAGCTCCTTTTCTGACGAAATGGTTGACGTCCGTCACGTCGGATACGTTATAGAATCCCTTCTTTCGATTCTTGCTTTGCAGTGGTTGTCCTGTCTAAGTCCTGATGGCGATACGTACTTTCAATTGTAAGTCCCACTACAAGGATCTGGGGAAGCGGAGGAAAGTTGCAATCAAGCGGAAGGGTGAACAGAACATACACACGAAGTCGATTGAGAAATGAACTTATTGCTCTATTTTCCTTTTCGTTACTCTAAAAGCAAGAAATTTTAATGGAAAATAAAGATATTACCTGCGATACCTGGCTGTGAGTCGATACTGGGCCCCGTTCTGATGGCAAAAAAGGTCTTTTTCACTGAGCACCTCAATAGTGCATCCTTGCACCTGTACTCCTTCCTGCTTGTACGGCGGATGTGACTGCGGGAACGGAGATGCTCGATGTACTGAACGCGACCGGAGCAGGCGACTTGACAGTGACGACAATGGAATGCAGAGGAATTCGGATTCTTGTTCGAACTTGTTGGTGGCCTTGACGTGCTCGGGACGGTCAGACGCAACGGCTCCCTCGGGACCGTGGGTAAGGATCGAATACCGGTCGATGCGGGCAAGGCAAAAGATCGAAAGTGGGTGCAATGCTCCTCAACCGTAACAAGGGAGGTGCTCCTCTAACTGAAAGTGCTCGGGGTGAAACGAGATCTTGGCCAGTTTGCGTCGGTGTCTTGAGCTCCTCGGGCTGATTAGGGCGATCGGGTTCTCGAGTAGACGGACGAGGCGGAGTATTGGGATCTCCTTCCTCTCTCAATCGGTACAAATGGCGAGGTGGGCGGGGAACGAAAGTCGGCGAGTTCTTCTGAGTCGTACTTTGACGGCAACGGAGATCGGTCCTTTGACTTCCTGCTGTACGACACCGGGAGTTACCGCGTAAGGGTCAGAGTGAAAACACAAGGTTAGTATCTGTTTGCAATCGAGCAGCTGAGATAAATCTAGAGAGATTTATCCCAACTGGAGGATTGGAAAAAAGCACAGTAGGGGCACGACTTATTTGCGGTCCTGCCACATTGTGGGATGCTAAGCGCACACGAGCAGATCTGGGTAGAACTGTGGTTAGAACTTTGATTGAGGCTGGCTGGGTAAGCCGGCCGCTCCACACCAGGGTTTATATAGAACTGAAGATAGCTACATACTGAAGGAAAATGAAGTCTAACGTAGCGAATTCAAAGCTCTCCCGTAAAACAGCCCTAACAGTGTCTTATGTAGCGCTTTCATAGTTGTAATCGGCAATAGTGACATACTTTGACAAGATATAAGAAGTAAATTGTCTAGGTGGTATGTGATAGCTAGGAAACTTTTGATTGGTTAATCAATGATAATATATCCCTTGTGCAACTCGCCTGTAACTCTTCCGAGTGCACCAATGGTCAAACGCTGTGTTCAGAACTGCCAGGAAAGTGTAATGACAGCAAAGCTCCTAGTAGCCCTGTTTGTAAGGTAACCAGTTGTTTGAATCTACAATACTGTAGATGCCGTGAATTCGTGTACAGCTGTAAGGTCTGTGAAGTGAAATACAACACCTCTTCTGCGTGCTCGAAGCAGCTACGGCGGACCCACTCGCGAACGCGTTCCCGGTCCAATCTTCTACAGTAATAATCGTAGTCGGTTGGAACATTTGCCATCAGGGCCAGAGCGTTGAGGAGACGGCGGCCTCGGAATGACTTGGCGATGGTGAGGGAAGGGCGGAGGTTTTTCATGTTGAAGGCAAAAAAGAAGACGAGCCGATGGGGTAGTTAATGGCGGGGGGTTGCCTCGACGACGTTTATTTAGGACTTTAAATGGGGCAACGTATACGAAAAGTTTGACGGCCTTCGACAAAATAAAAATATGAAGCAATGCTACAACTTTGAATTTGCATACGATTAGGGCAATAAATAAAATTTTTGATAAAATTTGGAGGACGAAGCGGATCACGAGTCGAAAGATACCTATTTTGAAAAAGGAGGACGAAAATGCTCAAAGAAAAAATAGGAATGGAGTTGCACTGTAAAAAATTTGGATTCACGGGAAAAATCCGTTCTATGATTTTGTTCCCAAAAGAAAATTGATGGGAAGACTTTTTTTGAAGAATCATGGGGAGGGAGAAGACAGAGGTTTGTGGAGGGGACCACTCTCCTACAGAAAGGACCTTTTTTCGTACCAACACGCCCTCCCACTCAAGACGGTTTTCCTGGCTCTTCTTCATTGGTCCTGCTGATCATCTAGTAGTTCTATCCATTCATCAGGGAGACTGTATGGATTGCTGAAAGGAATGGGCAATAACTGATTTCCAATGTGGTGGAGAGTGTGTACAGTGCGACGACCGGCTCTGTTCCTTGGTCAAGATTTTCATATATCCTGCGTATGGTTTCATAGTGGTCTCTAATGAGCTCCTCTTTTTTCACTTCTCCAAACCTTCCAAATGTTAGATATTAGATGTAGTATGCGAACTTCTCTGGCAACGAGTCCAGAAACGGGTACCTGAAGGAGAAAAAAACTCGCAATATCAGAATCGAGTCTTCATGGGTAAGTTGCACCCCGTGAATGCTTTTGAAGCACTTGCAAATACTAATCGCAAAAAAGGAGATTACCTCGGCTTCTTTGGGGTGCTCCGTTATTTCGCGAGGCCAACGTCTAATTGGTAGCCGTCCAATAATTAAGGATGCATATTTCCCTCCGAAAGACTAGGGTGTGTTGAAGGTGACCTTGTTGGTGATATTCATCGATGTTCTCGACGCCTTGCCCCCTTTGATGGTCCGCCTCGATCACTGGATGGTCCTGCTCTTATCATCATAACGGTCCCGGGAGGATCTTGGTCTTCAGCTGAGTTCCCGTCCCTTGGAGGAGAAACGTAATGTTCCCATAGGGGATATTGTACCTGTCTTTATTCCATACAGATGGTAAGCTGTAACCTCTCGGTTGCGCATCTTTATTGTTCTTGAGAAATACGTAAATCGGGCGGATAATGTTCAGATAGGTTTGGGACAAGTATCCGATAGCTACTTTCCCATACTTTCCTATAGAGTAATGATATATTACCTCCACGAACTCTGGAACTTCTTCCATGAACTTTCCGTTTTGGAATGAAAATATAACTCTTATTAATAGTCGGAAATATTCTTCGGGTAGCAATGGGCCGTTCAACGTACGAAAACATAGGCATATGTTAATGTAGAAATGGATGATTTCGTGGAGTTTGTAGTAGTTCCGCGTAATCGGGATGATCCATTCCAAGGCTCTTTTTCCTCCCATAGGAATCATTCTATAGCTGAAGATGAGTACGCCTCGTGTTTGCACATATTCCTGTGTGAGAAGGAATTCTTAAGGCCTCTGATGGTAATTATCGCTTGACACTTGCACCTTGGCAACTCCAACGATGTCATCATAAGCGTTTTAATTTGGATTCGTTGGATCCATCAAACGGGATAGGTAATCAGCAGGCCGATTATTGCGTCCGGGTCTATACAAATTTCAAACCGATATTCTGCCAAAATATCGAGCCATCGAGCTAAACGGTGATGTACATCTTTCTTTCGGAATGCAGTCTTAAGTTCCTGGTGATCATTTATCAAAAAAAATTTCTCGAGTGACAAAAGGTAGACGCGAAACTTTTTCAGTACGAACACGACAGCTAGTGCTTCTTTCTCGCAGACTGAGTATCTCTTTTCCGCATCATTCATAGTACGACTTGCGAACTGAACAGGTTGTAGTCTTCTATTTTCATCTTTTTGGGACAAAACGGCACCCAAAGACCGTTCTGAGGCATCTGTTTCCACAACAAATTTTCTCTTGAAATCTGGATACATGAGCACTGTGGGAACACATAGCTTATCTTTAAGCTCCTCAAACGTAGTTTTCATTTCCTTTTTCCAGTAAAAATTTCCGTTCTTCGTAGTACTGACCTGTAACGGTGCTGCTGTCTTGGCAAAATCTTTGACAAATCTTCGGTTATATGAGCCAAGTCCTATGAAGCTTCAAACCTCCATCTTTGAAGCGGGCGTTGGTGCCAACTTGATTTTTTTAGTTATCTCTGGATCCGCTTTAATTACCTCTTGATCGACGATATGACCGAGTAATTGGATAGAAGTTTTCGCAAAAAAGGATTTGCGCAACTTAATTTTCAGGCTGTATGCAGATATCCTATCCACCACTGTCTTGGCATGCGGTATGTGCTGATCCAAATTTTTTGAGAATATTACCACATCATGGATATAAACTCTTGCAAATGGAAGTTCTTTCAAAACCTCGTTCATCATTCTTTTGAATATAGCTGGTGCATTCATGAGCCCAAAAGGCATCACTTCGAATCCGAAGGTACCGGCTTTGCAGGTAAAAAGTGTTTTTTACTTACATTTTTCATTCAACGAAATCTGCCAATAGCCAGTCTAAAGGTCAATTAAAATGAAGAATCTCCCGTACTTCAGGTACTCGAGGATTTCTCCATGTTTGGAATCGGGAATCGATCGGGTACCATTCTTTGGTTTAATTGTCCGTAGTGGACGCAAAAGCGAAATTTTTCATCCTTCTTTGGCACTTACACAGCTGTAAATAACCATAGGAATGAACCTCGCCGAGTAATATCATTTTGCAGCATATTTATAACATTTTCCCCAGATAAATTGGTCATATTTCGGCGGTTGACGTCTGGTTCTATGGTAAATTGGCTGAGTATCGGTAAGTTCGAATCAATGAGTGACCGTTACACCTGCTTTTCTTAGATCTGAAACGCTACATGCAATTACTTCGGGAGATGTTAGATATTTTCGTTGATGGGAAAGTGGGAAGATGCTATGATTTTTCTTGAATTTCTGCGATCCTGCACTCCTCATCTTCGTTATCCTTACCGTCATTAATTTTAAGGACCTCCTCCGGCATGTCCATATTTTCATATATGGAATTAGACATATTTTTGTTCTCTTTGCAAATTTAATTGTGTTTCATCCTCTGAATGCCGTCCTTTGATTCGATATTATCGCAAAGTGAAACACAATCGGGTATTAAATTTACGCTGAAATTCCAGTCGTCATTTGCTTTAAACCAGAATCATAATCATCCAGGCCATGTTCAGTTATCCTCGAGCGTGCCATTTACCATTACCGAAAGTTTTATTTGGTTCATAATCTTCGCTGTCATAGCTAGAAGTGAGATACTCACTGTCCGTTCTCTTAAATCTTCCGCAAGTGTGCTTTTATCGAAGTCCGGAGGAATCTTCACTGTTCTGCCATCAATACTAAATGAAACGCTTTGGTTGTCCAATTCAATGCATTTCCCTAGTTTTTCCATGGTAGGGCAGCCAATGATTGCATCGGAAGGTAGATCAGGCATGAAAAGAAAGTCTACATCACCTATACAGTCCCCAAAGAACACGGGAACCTTGTCAACAGTGCCCATGCATTTTGATACGGTTCCATCCGCAACAGTTATTCTTCGCGTAGTTGGAATGATTTCGAGAGCTAGATCTGTCACCAAACTTTCTGAAATAAGATTTGGAACAGCAACATAGTCGAAAAGAGCTCGGGTTTTCATTCCCAATACCTTGACTAGTACCAGGTTAAGACGTCTTGGTGCTGTCGACTCCGATTGAAGAAACGATTTCTAACCTTAGCGGACTTATTAGACCTGATAATTTTTATTGATTTCTTTTCTCGCATCCTCTGCATCGCTTTTCAAAGTTGACCAAACGTTATTCCGGTTGGGGACGATGCAAGGTCAGCTACCAAATTGTACTTCTTCACATACTCTAGTACGTCCTTCGGGATACTCTTGAATTTCTTATGCTTTTTCGTTTTCTTGGCCGGAGTGATTTTCACTCCGGAGACAACTTGATCAGACCTCTTCGTCCGAAGAGGTACAGATCCTTGGATATGTTCCGGTATTCCATAATCTAACCTAGGGTTTTTCGATAAAATGTTCACTTCTCCATCTCTTTTTGTCACATTGACTTGACTAATTTCTTCAGCGATGGATACGTTACTGTCATCCGTCAACCTTTTGTCCTTCCGGGTTTGAAAAAAATTCCCCCTGGTTGTCCCCATTCGCTTTTCCGGTTGCATAAATTTGCTATTCTGTGTTCTTTAGACTAACAGTTACTTTCATGATGCCCATATTGACCGCAATTTCCACAACGAGTGTTTCTATGTGGATTTTCAGGACACCTTCTTGCAAAGTGGCCGGCTTGTGGCAGTAAGGACAGATTTCTGCGACATTAAGGGCCCAGACTGATTCTTCTTTATGGTAAGAGTAAAGCTCTCCAAATTCGAGCTTATCATGTCAAGTCGATTATCGAATCGGGTTTGGAGCCGTTCTTCCAAGTTTCTGACATGAATCTTGATAGATTCTAATGCCGCTGCGCTGGTAGCCGGTCTTTGATAATTCTTTCCAGGATGTACGATAGGCATCTATGTACGGGTTTCCATCGGTACCTCACTCAGTGACTGAAGTGTCTCCGAATTTTTGACAAACTCTACTATGGTACCTTTTAGTTCATTAAATGTGTGAAGGCCCTTGATAAGGAGGAAATCGGAGAGCCGCTTATCCCCAATCACCGCTTTACGCAGCATTCTGTACTTGGCTTGGGCGTTGAACTTAACCTTTTCATAGAGATCACACAAGTACCTCAATGAGCTTAACAAATTATCAAAGTTGAGCCGGGCTTCTATGGCGGTACGAATCATCTCATCTGGTTCTGCCTGGTTAGCGTATTCTTTCACAAGCCACTCACATACCTCACCGAAGTTACGCCCATTCCCGTTAAGAGACCATTCGTCGATAAACTTGGCCTTCTATTTGTGTTTTGCATTACCATCAAGATAGGCGATGAAACTTGCCGCCTTTTCTTCTCAATCGCTCTTCTCACGCATCAAATCATTAAGATATTTATAAAGAAACTCTTCAACTTCTTCACTCTTGCCCCCTGTGAACGCTATACGAGCAGTGTTGAGATCCATTGTTACAGAAAAAAAAATCCCCCCGAAATGTTCCCTAATACTCCACAGGTCGAATACCTCGGGGCAGCCCCCTCCACAAGAGTGCCAAATGATAGGGGTAAGTCGTCAGGAGACGAGATACTCAGAACCAATTACATCGAGAAGGAGGTGTTGCAAGCGACAAAAGTGCTACCGTAGTATAGTTGAACAAAAAAAAGGGTTGAGTAAGGACGACAGATGAGAGGGCTACAGGCAAGTATGGAAGGCTCAGAGTCGACCACTGACGCTCTGTGACCAGCGTAACAAAAATATTTTTTGGTTCGAAGTTGACTCTCAACTCCCTACTACTCGGGACCTGACTTGAAAGGTGTACAAACTGTTGCAAATGAATAAAATTATCCCTAATTATAGCAAATTGTGTCAGTGGGCTTACTTACATAATGTAAAGGAAAAACCTTTCTTCCTGTAGCCCCCTACAAATCTTATCTGCGTCTTTCGACTTGCTAGATATACTTGGTTCTATGGCGGAATACCACTTCATGAGATGTCACCTTGTCCTGTCTCATGTTCAAGTGGGCGCTGAAGCATCCTGAAAAACAAGTCACTGCACTGTTTTGTAGAGCCTTTAACTGAATTGGAGGTTTTCGAGTTCGCCATCGGAACTCAGCGAGGAACTTGACTCTTGCCTGTGTGGTGTAGTGGTCTAAAGGAAACCTTCTGAGCCACTACACCATACATATCATGTGTGGTAGCGCTATTCTAGACTCTAATTATTGATGATGGTCTGTCTTGCAGGGAAAATTGCACTAATAAATGGTGTCCAAAATTTCCACTGTTTTAAGTAAAATCTATTGCATTGAATTTTTAGAAAAAATGTTTTAGTCCTTGTCAAATAACGCTCTGGATTGCGCTACTGTACTGTACAGAAATATTTCCGAGCAAATTCTCACGCTCTGTACTGTCCAATGTTCCATCCCCGCCCCTTCTTGATCCGCTCGGAGCCAGGCGACCGAGTGCCCCCCATGGAGGGATGGTTCGAATGCACAACCACCTGCGGACCGCAGGGACTGCAGGTGGTTGTGTCTTCGAAGGACCCTGCAGGATGCGGAACAAGCTATTCTCGCGAACTCTTTAGGCCCCCATCAGTGATGCGAGGCAAAAGAGTCCTAGGCTGGCGATTCGTGTCCTTCGGATTCGAATCGTTGGGATTTCCTTCCGATGCCAACTCCCCTTACCTCAGCTCCCGGACTCACGCAGCTCCACTCGAGTCTCCCCCGAGACCTGGACGTACATGGTCCTACTGCGCCTCGGAAACGCGGTCTTCAGTGGCCTCGACCAATGCCTCGATGTCTGCTCTCCCACGCTCCCTCCTCCTTGACCCGCTTGGAAGACATGCGACTCACTGCCCAACTATAGAATGATTTCTCCGAAGGCACAACCAATACGGAAGAAGCTGTTCTCCCTGCTTCGGCACCCATCCGCAATGCTCAACCCCACTCTCGAGTACACCTTCCCCGCGGAAAACTACCTCCCGCCGCAAGAGCGTCGAAACATGGACATCTGAATCAACAACCACAAATTCTCTCCTCGTCCCTGCGCAATAGATGTCTTAGGGATCAAAGGTTAATTTAACCAATGGATACAGTTGGATGACTGCTTCATGTTTGTGGGCCCCATCCCTTTCCCTGACACATCTTATACTTCCGGCCAAAACACCTCCACCTCTGGTTCTCCTTTTGACCGAGCCAAACCCTTTCCCCTTCCCTCCTATACTGCCCTTCTCCAAAATTCATTCTGCCACGCTCGGCGCCTGCGCCACATTAGGCGGCGCCGGGCACTCGTGTCCTCGCGCATCTTGGGTATCGCGCACCTACGTCTACGGGGCTCTAGTTACATCGGCTAGGGATATGGCCTTCTCAAATGGCGGTTTCTCCTGCACCAGGAAGGCTCTCACCCTCGACCAAGTACCGCAACGCTCAGTGCACCCTGCCACACTCAACCCTGGCGATTCTCCCGCCAGCATGGAAGGGTTTGATGTGCGCAAATTCGCACACGAAAAATTTAGATGAGGACCAATAATTGTATACAGTATTGGAACTGGGAAGATATTTTTACAGTTTTTTGAATTTGCAAGATATTTTTAATTTGGGTGAGTGTGGCAAATTCATCGGTTGATTTTTTATTTTAGGACACGCTGTCATAGTGGATGTCAGTACAGTTCTAGGTTGTGGGTGATACTACGAGTGACTCTGAAAGGTCTATATAATGGCCACATCAATTCCCACCCCTGGCCGATGGGTGGCTGGCATGGGTATGGCACCTAGATATTTACCTTGAGGAAATATCTTCTAATGGTCTCTCTGGTTCACACGATTCCCGTGAATGCGTTTTATGGTATTTAGTATGTTTGATTGAGACTTTAGGATTAGCCGAAAGTCTATATAAGCTGAGTAAAGTGCTTCCTCCTTGAGAGGTCAAGCAAGTTGGCAGACAACTTCAGGTCAAGCTCCGAGTAGTAGGAAGTTGAGAGTCAACTTCAGACCCTAGAAAACTTTTTCCTAAGCTGGTCGCAGAGCATCAGTGGTAGACCCTGCCCCTTTTATACTTGCTTGTAGCCCTCTCAACTCTCTCCCATATACACTCCTTTTTATTTGTTCAACTATACCACGGTAGCACTTTTGTCGCTCGCAACACCTCCGTCTTGGGGTAGTTGGTTCTAAGTATCTCTTCTCCCGACGATTTACCCCTATCATTTGGTACTCTTGTGGAGGGGGTTGCACCCGAGGTATTCGAGTTGAGCAGTCTTAGGGAACCATTCGAGGGGATTTCTTTTCTGTAATCATGGATCTCAACGCTGCTCGTATAACGTTCACAGGGGGCAAGAATGAAGACGTTGAGGAGTTTCTCTATACATATGTCAACGTTGTGATGCGTGAGAAGAGCGATGAAGAGAAGGCCGAAAGTATCTTCGCCTATCTTCATGGTGACGCAAAGCACAAATATAAGGCCAAGTTTATCAACGGGTGGTCTCTTAACGGGAATGGGCGTAACTTCGGTGAGGTATGTGAGTGGCTTGTGAAAGAATATGCTAAGGAGGTAGAACCAGATGAGATGATTCGTACCGCCATAGAGGCCCGGCTCAACTTCGACGATTTGTTAAGCTCATTGGTATACTTGTGTGATCTCTATGAAAAGGCTGGGTTCAACGCCCAAGCCAAGTACGGAATGCTGCGTAAGGCGGCGATGGGGGATAAGCGGCTCTCCGATTTCCTCCTCATCAAGGGCCCTCACACTTTTAATGAACTGAAGGGTACCATAGTAGAATTTGTCAAAAATTCGGAGACGTTTCAGTCACTAAGTGAAATACCGAGGGAAACCCGTACATCTATGCCGATCGTGCATCCTGAAAAGAATTATCAAAGGCCAGCTACTAGCGCAGCAGCATTGGAATCAGTCAGGAGCGATGTCAAAAACTTGGAAGAAAGGTTGGAAACCCGATTCGATAATCGACTTGACATGATAACCTCGCAGTTGGAAAGCCTTACTCTTACCATTAAGAAGAACCAGTCTGGGGCCCCCAAGGCCGCAGAAGTCTGTTCCTACTGTCACAAGCCTGGACACTTTGCAAATAGGTGTCCTGATAATCCACATAGAAACACTCGTTGTGGAAAGTGCGGTCGTTACGGGCATCATGAAAGTAACTGCTGGTCTAAAGACAACAGAAGAGCAAATTTATCGGACGCGAGGAGTGAGTCAGGACCAGAGATGAAAATCTTACAAAACAGAAGGATCAAAGGTTGCGGATGCCGGTAATGTATCCATCGCTGAAGAAATCAGTCAAGTTAATGTGACAAAAAGGGATGGGGAAGGGAACGTTTTGTCGAAAAAACCTAGGCTAGATTATGGAATGCTGGAGCATATCCCAGCACCTGTACCTCCTCGAACCAAGAGGCTTGATCAAGTTGTTCCAGGGTGGGAAACACTTCGGCCAAGAAGACGAAAAGAGTAAGAAATTTAAGAGTATCCCGAAGGACGTACTAGAATATGTGAAGAAGTACAATTTGGTGGCTGAGCTTGCATCAGCCCCAACTGGGATAACGTTTGGTCAACTTTTGAGGGGCGACGCAGAGGATGCGAGAAAAGAACTCAAAAAAATTATCAGGTCTAATAAGTCCGCTAAGGGTAAGAAACTGTTTCTTCAATCGGCCTCGACAGCACCAAGACGTCTTAAACTAGTACCAGTCAAAGTATTGGGAATGCAAACCCAAGCTCTTTTCGATTCGGGCGCTGTTCCAAACCTTATTCAGAAACTTTGGTGACAGATTTAGGTCTCGAAATTATTCCAACTACTCGAAGAATAACTGTGGCGGATGGAACCGTCTCAAAATGCATGGGCACTGTTAACAAGGTTTCCGTGTTCTTTGGGGACTCTAAAGTTGATGTAGACTTTCTTGTCATGCCTGATCTCCCTTTCGATGCAATCATTGGCTGCCCTACCATGGAAAGACTAGGGACCTGCATTGACTTGGGCAACCAAATCGTTTCAGTTAATGTTGACGGCAGAACCGTGAAGATGCCCCTGGATTTCGACAAAAGCACACATCCGGAAGATTTGAAAGAAACGGACAGTGAAGATTTCACTTCTAGCTATGACAGCGAAGATTCCGAACCAACTAACACTTTCGGAAGTGAGAAGGGTACGCTCGGGGATATGAACATGCATGGGACGATTATGATTCTGGGTTTGAAACAGATGAAGAATGGAATTCTAGGGTAGGTTTGACACCTGAATGTGTTTCTTTTTGCGATAATATCGAATCAAAGGACGGAATTCGGGCATGAAAGAAGATTACAATTGCAGGAAAACAGGAATATATCGAATTCCATATCTGAAGATGTGAGCACGCCGGAAGAGGTCCTTCAAAATTTGGAGGGTGAGGATCAAGAAAAAGGACCAGCGCCAAATTGGAGAAATTCAAGAAAAAGTACAGCACCTTCCAGCCCCGCCTCAATGAATAATATCCGACATGTTAACATCTTCCGAAGTAATTGCATGGAGTGTATCAGATTTAAGACAAGCAAGTGTACCGGTCACTCACTCATTTGAACTTACCGATACTCAACCAATTTACCACAGGCCTAGACGTCAACCGCCAAAATATGACCAATTTATCTCAGAGAATGTTACAAGTATGCTGGAAAATGATATCATTCGGCCAGTTTCATCCCCATGGTCATTTCCAGTTGTGGTCGCACCAAAGAAGGATGGAAAGCTGCGTTTTTGCGTCGATTACCGACAACTGAACCAGAGAATGATACCCGATCGATTTCCGATTCCGAATATGGAGGAAATCCTCGAGGACTTGAAGGACGGGAGATACTTCACCTCAATTGATCTTTACACTGGTTATTGGCAGATTCCATTGGATGAAAAATGCAAGGAAAAAACAACTTTTACCAGCAAAGCCGGTACATTCAGGTTCGAAGTGATGCCTTTTGGTCTCATGAATGCCCCAGCTACATTCCAAAGAATGATGAACGAGGTTTTGAAAGGACTTCCATTTGCAAGAGTTTATATCGATGATGTAGTGATATTCTCAAAAACCTTGGATCAGCACATATCGCATGTCAAGACTGTGGTGGAAAAATAGCTGCGTACAGCCTGAAAATTAAGTTAAGCAAATGCTTCTTTGCGAAAACGTCTATCCAATTACTCGGTCATATCGTCGATCAAGAGGGAATTAAAGTGGATCCAGAGAAAACGAAAAAAATCAAGTTGGCACCAAGGCCCGCTTCAAAGACGGAGGTTCGAAGCTTCTTAGGACTGGCCTCATATTACAGAGATTTATCAAAGATTTCGCCAAGACTGCAGCACCGTTACATGCCAGCACAACAAAGAACGGAAAATTTTATGGAACAAGGAAATGCAAACGCATTTGAAGAGCTTAAAGATAAGCTATGTGTCCCCCCAGTGCTCATGTACCCAGATTTCAAGAGACCATTTGTTGTGGAGACAGATGCCTCAGAACGGTCTTTGGGTGCCGTTTTGTCCCAAAAGATGAAAACGGAAGACTACACCCTGTTCAATTCGCAAGTCGCACTCTGAATGATGCGGAAAAGAGATACTCAGTCTGCGAGAAAGAAGCGCTAGCTGTCGTCTTCGCACTGAAAAAGTTTCGCGTATACCTTTTATCACTCGAGAAATTTGTCTTGATAACTGATCACCAGGCACTTAAGACAGCATTCCAAAAGAAAGATGTACATCACCGCTTGGCCCGATGGCTCGACATTTTCGCAGAATATCGGTTTGAAATTGTGTATAGGCCCGGACGCAATAATCAGCCTGCCGATTACCTATCCCGCTTGAGGGATCCACTGATTCCAAATGAAAAAGCTTCCGAGACATCGTCGGAGTTGCCGAGTGCAAGTGCCGAACGATAACGAGTACGAAGCTAATATTCACGGACTAATTAAATTCCTGATGGACTAGAAATGAGAAAGGTTGATTGAACACAGAAATTGGGTACGCAGGAATCAAAAGGCTTTTACATTGTGGAATGGGAAACTCTTCCGACACACAAAGCCGGTCCTCGACTAGTGGCCCCTTTGAAAGAAAGAATGAAGATCTTGAGGACTTTTCATGATGAGTTAGGGCATTGGGATCTCGAAACAACCAAAAATTCGTTACTGAGAGATTCTGGTGGCCCAGTATCCATAAGGACGTCTATAATTTCGTGAAAAGCTGCGACAACTGTCAAAAATTCACTCCAATACGAAAGTATAAGACAACTCTAAGCTTTCCAGTTTCCGGTCTCTTTGAAACCTTCTCAATTGACTTTGCCGGCCCATTCAAGGAAACCTCTTCCGGAAACAAATATCTCCTTATAGGGGTGGAACATCTTACTGGATGGCCAATAGCAGTTGCAGTTGAGGAGGCCAATGCTGAGTGGTCCTGAGATTCATCGAAAAAGAAATAATTGAACCGTTTGGTCTTCCAAAAAGGATCATCTCGGATAACGCCTTTGTTTTACTGCAACTTCACTGCTTCGTTTTTGGAAGAAGAAAGGATTCAGCTGAAGACAGTTCTCGCATACGCTCCTATGTCAAACGGAAAGCGGAGAGGATGGTTGGAACCATCAAACGAGCAATATCGAAAACTATGTCGAGAATGAAATCCAGTGGGAAGATGCCTTACCAAAAGTGTTATACGGCTATCGTCGAAGAAGAGGAAGAAGTGGACGGTCACCATTGAGCTAATGTACGGAAGGCTCCTAGAATGTTACAGAGAGATATGGAAACAAATATTATCGATGAAGAGAGTAGAGAGTCGAACTACTGGCCACCGAAAGCTGGAGATCACACCGCGCGCTAACACAGACAAGAAATAAGGATGAAGAGCCTCCAGTCCAAACTTTCTCAGTCGGCTCTAAAGTACTTGTAGCACACGGAAAAGCAATGCAACAGGCTGTGAAGTGGCCGGCTTTCCAAACAAAGTACTCGAACCCTTGCATCGTCACGGAGGAAAGACACCCGCATTATAAGCTCTGTTCAAGCTCAGGGAAGAGATCAAGGAGGGCAATCCATGCACGTCGTCTGGTCCCTTACCATCAGAGGCCTGAAGAATTCCTTCTCACACAGGACTATGCGCAACCACGGGGCATACTCATCTTTAACTATAGAATGATTCCTATGGGAGGAAAAAGGGCCTGGGAATGGATCATCTCGATTACGCGTGACTACTACGAACTCCACGTAATCATCCATTTCTACATTAATATATGCCTATGTTTTCGTTCACGGAAAGCAGGTCCAGAGTTTGTGGAAGTCATATATCATTACTCTATAGGAAGGTATGGAATGGTAGCTATCGGAGACTTGTCGCAAACATATCTGAATATTATCCGTCCAGTTTACGTATTTCTCAAGAACAACCAAGATGTGCGACTGAGAGGTTACAGCTTGCCCCCTGATATGGAATATCGACTGATCCCGTATCCTCATGGGAACCTTACGTTGCTCCGCTCAGAAAACACAACCTCAGTGGAGACCAAGATCCTCCCGAGACCGTGATGATGATACGGGCAGGACCATCAAGTGATCGAGGCGGATCATCGAAGAGGGCAAGGCGTCGGGAGCAGCGAGGAAGATCGCCAAGAAGATCGCCCCAAACACCGCCTAGTCTCCCAAGGGGAAACTATGCATCCTTAATTATGGACGGCTACCAATTAGACGTTGGCTTCGCGAAATGACAGAGGACCCTCGAGAAGCAGAAGTAATTTCCTTTTTTGCCATTAGTATTTGCATGTGCTTCCAGACCATTCACGGGGCGCACCTTACTCGTGAGGACTCAGTCCTTATGTTGCGAGTTTTTTTCTCCTTCAGATACCCGTTTCTGGACCCGTTGCAAGAAAAGTTTGCATACTACGTTTATTACCTCACATTTGGAAGGTTTGGAGAAGTGAAACGGGAGGAGCTCATTAGAGAACACTATGAAACCATACGCCGAATCTACGAAACTCTTGACCAAGGAGATGAGCCGGTCATCGCACGGTACACACTCTCTCATCATATTGGAAATGAGCTACTACCATATCCTTATAGTGAACCCTATACTCTCCTGATGAATGGATAGAACTCCCACAAGAACAACAAGAGCAGTGACGAGCCGGGACGTTCGTCTTGAGCGGGAGGGCGTGATGTGCGCAAATTCGCACACGAAAAAATTTAGATGAGGACCATAATTGTATACAGTATTGGAACTGGGAAGATATTTTTACAGTTTTTGAATTTGCAAGATATTTTTAATTTGGGTGAGTGTGGCAAATTCATCGGTTGATTTTTTATTTTAGGACACGCTGTCATAGTGGATGTCAGTACAGTTCTAGGTTGTGGGTGATACTACGAGTGACTCTGAAAGGTCTATATAATGGCCACATCAATTCCCACCCCTGGCAGATGGGTGGCTGGCATGGGTATGGCACCTAGATATTTACCTTGAGGAAATATCTTCTAATGGTCTCTCTGGTTCACACGATTCCCGTGAATGCGTTTTATGGTATTTAGTATGTTTGATTGAGACTTTAGGATTAGCCGAAAAGTCTATATAAGCTGAGTAAAGTGCTTCCTCCTTGAGAGGTCAAGCAAGTTGGCAGACAACTTCAGGTCAAGCTCCGAGTAGTAGGAAGTTGAGAGTCAACTTCAGACCCTAGAAAACTTTTCCTAAGCTGGTCGCAGAGCATCAGTGGTAGACCCTGCCCCTTTTATACTTGCTTGTAGCCCTCTCAACTCTCTCCCATATACACTCCTTTTTATTTGTTCAACTATACCACGGTAGCACTTTTGTCGCTCGCAACACCTCCGTCTTGGGGTAGTTGGTTCTAAGTATCTCTTCTCCCGACGATTTACCCCTATCAGGGTTCCTGAGCCAAACGGTCCTGCTTGGTCGTACCCAAGGCCGTTCTTCTGGAGCACTTGTCTTAGTCGCCGTCGCTTTCTGTAAAGTATCGAGCCTACAGCAGAAGTTTTTCAAGCGATTACACTCATGGCTCGCCGCGATTGTGATGGTGGATTTTTTCTTCCCCCCCTTTTGGCGGGTATCGCACCACGGGCACAACGTGCAAGACGGCACTTTGCTGCTCTTCATTTGGCCATTGTCCGAAGTCTCAAGTGAATTCAAGTAAGCCCAAGGTCAACAATCCGTGTCTACCCAACCCCTCACGCCCGTCACCAACTGGTGATGAGCAGCCCCTATCATCCCTGGAAGCCGCCCCTATCACAAGTACCCCAGAGGCGTCAATGGCAGACGTCGACTGGGCGCGCGGGTGAGGTTATTACGAGGACGGAGATGGCCACCGACCTGGCTCTTACGAGGCCGTACGGAACTATGCACCTCTGGGTGCCTTTGACATGGATAGATTGGTCTGACCTCAACTCTGAAGACGAAGACGGCGTCGATGACGCAGTTGAACCAAGCAAAGGAGCTGGAACTTGCCGAGGCGGTGGTTCAGTAAGTAGCGATGGTGAGTGGCGGTCTGCCAAACATGTTACCTCATGTCTTCGACGTAGTAACTACGATAACTCCGGAACTTCAGCCGAACGTATCTTTCAAATGAAAACCACCCAAACATTTTCCTGCTTGTGATTAGAATATGAATTTATTGCAAATTTTTTAATAGGAATATTTTCTATGTTACCAGTTTCCCGGGGAAAATGTTCGAGAGCGCAAATTGGGCCGTTTGGGCTCTATTTATCCAATTTAAACCATTTTTTCAGTTGTCATGATAATGACTCCATTGTAAATATTGTCGCCAGGTTTGGTGCTCTATGCATGGTTTGTTCCAGAACTACGCGCTTCCAAAGATAGGTGACTTGCAAGGAAGAGAAAGCATTTTACGAAATCGTTCAAAATATGTTTTGAGTTTTAGATTTTTTAACCGGGAATGTTTTTTTATTGTCCCAAAAATAGCTCCCGCACTGTTAGATCCGGGCCCTCCGCCTTTCAACCTAATCATCTTATTCGGGCTAGTCCCTTCTCCGTCGTCTCAGGTCACCCTTTTTAGCGCCTCGGAAATTCCCTATTCTCCAGTCCAGATAGGGGGAAAATTTGGTTTAGTTTACTGCGAGTAATGGAACGGTTGAGAGTCCTCTGTATTTGTAATCAAACCATTGGCGGGACCTTCCATTGCAAGTGCTGAGCGTGTGTACCAGCTAGAAAGTAGCTGGTAGACCGGTTGACAAGCAGGCTGCGTTAGAAGTGACCATCAACGCCGCGTGTCGTTGGAGGAGAATTGTCCTCACCCTGGAGTATTGGTCCAGGGCTCGGTTGGCGACTGCTCGAGCTACCTCCGTGATGTGGCGGAACGCTTCGGGATGCCACCCCCGAGTGTGGAGATAGGAACGGGCACGAGTCTGTTCCTGCCAGGTAAGCTGGCTAAGAATCCCTGGTATGTTCGGAGCTTGTCTGCGTGGGCTGCGTTGTCGTGTTACACTCGCGTTCTTCCCTGATTCTACGCGCTGGTAGCTCTACCACTCCAAATTTATTCCATACCTCTACTGCCTTTCTCGCGATCTCGCTTTCGATAACGCCAGATGACTGACCATTGCCCTGCTGGCAGCAGCCTCTGTCTCGGCGTTTCCATGTTTCTGTCGTCGCCTGGCATCCGTCTCGTGATTGCACTGCAACATTGGGGACACTGGTACCAAGACAGAAAGGAGTGTTGGGATAATATGAAAGCTCTCGCTAGGGAAGGAGCTGGAAGATCAAATCAGGGTAGGATCAAGAAGGCACAGAAGAGAAAACACCTCCCACTCCATATTCTAGTGATCGGAATCCAAATTCAAAGTCATTTTTTCGTCATTGAGGTCTGGTCACGTCGTACCAGACCTAAATCCTATTCTGGGCAAGGAAGCCCCAACCTCAATTGTAGGACTTGAGAACGCCACTGAATTGTGTGATAATTTAGGGATCACTTTAGTTCTGAAACCCTCTCGGGAAGTTTATAAGCACGGATGGGGTGAAAATGGATGCAATGCCAATGAAGTCATTTGTTTTTGGTGTTTGACAGTGAACGACATAAACGGACTGCCGACCACATTTCAGTTCGACCTAGTGCAAGGCATATCCCCGTTTATTGTAGGTCCCGATCTCAAGAAGCACGCGGACACATTGGATGGAGATAAATCGCGAAAAAATAGCACTTCAGCGAGCGTCGGATACAGCAGCCAGGACTTTCAACACATACCTGGCTAAAGACTTCCATGGTAATTAAAGATTAAGAAAAGAGATTTATCCCACTCTAAGTCTACAACTCATACTTTACTATCCGGAAGATCAAGGAGAGTGGAATGTAACGCTGTTAAGAAAATCCACTGTTATACGCACGCATCGCCTGCTGAGGCGAAGCATTTGCTGTAAGATTCAGGTGTCTTGACAAATGAACTCGCAGAGCAATGCGACAACGACTGAAACAACTATTGCAACCAATTATCCTCCGTTGACCCCTGTAGATGGTAAGGAACCAGTAGGGAAGGCTTACGACAGGTAGTCCGCGTGCCATTATTTGCGCCCGGCCTATACTCTGCTTCGAACTCGTATTCAGCAAGAAAGTCCATCCACCGCGCCAACCTTCCATGGATGTCTTTCTTTTTAAAGCGTAGCGGAGGCTTGACGATCGGTAACCAAAATGAGTACCGTTGTCGAAAACAGGTATACGCGAAACTTCCGCAATGCGAAAATTACCGCTAGAGCTTCCCTTTTACATGCGGAATAGTTCTTTCTCAGCCGAATTTATGGAGTGGATAGAATACTGCATGGGTTTCATCTTCCCGTCTTCCTTTTTGGGCGAGGACTGCCCCTACCGCGACGCTTGAAGGGTCAGTTTCCACTATAAATGGGGAATCGAAGTCTGGAAATGCCAGAACCGGTGGAGTGGTGAGCTTCTCCTTCAAAGTCCCGAATGCCTCCATCATCTCCTTTGTCCAGTTGAAATTCTTATTGCCATACGTAGAAGCAAGTAATGCGGCCTAAATCTCGGCGAAACCACGAATAAAACGGCCTTAATAACCGCCAAAGCCAAGGCAACCGCGCAACTCAGTCGTAACCTTCGGAACTAATGATTCCTTGATGGTCTTAATCTTCTCTTCGTCGAAGTGAACTACGTTCTTGTCAACTTTGTGTCCAAGCAACTTCACAGATGGTTTCTCAATTCACACTTAGTGATCTTGAGCTTCAGGCCCGCCTTTCCGGTAGCGTCCTAAATTATATTTAGGTGATCAATGTGCTCCTCGATGGAGTGAGAAAAGACGACAACATCATCAAGATAAAGGCGGGCAAAGGGAATGTCCCGTAAAACATAGTGCAACATGCGCTGAAAAGTTGACGGCGCATTCATGAGACCAAAAGGCATAACCTCAAAGTTGAACGTCCCGTAACGGCAAAAAAGATAGTCATTTCCTTACATTTTCTTCGCTCATTCGAAACCTGCCAGTGTCCTGCGAACAAGTCGAGGGTAGTGAATACCGAACTACCCTTTAGGTCATCGAATATTTCTTCTATCGTGGGCAGAGGCCAACGATCAGCCTTCACCTTATGGTTCAAAGTGCGGTAGTCCACACAGAATCTGGGCCTTCGTTCCTTCTTGGAGGCGATCACTACAGAAAGGATCATGCCGAAGACGCTGGGGTAATAATTCCTTTTTCCAGCATTTTATCAACTTATTGTCGAACCGTATCGTTGTGAAGCGGAGCCAGGCGACGAGCTCTGTGTTAAACTGGGTTTTGGTCCCTTAGCTCAAACTTTTGTTGCAAGGAACCGCGGGGACGGAGCTCTTTCAATCTTCCAAGCGACTATTACATTGCTTCGGAGGGAATCGTTATTCGTGCTTGGTGTTCTTCTCGAAGGTGCGCTAGACGAGCCCTCAGAGCGCCACGAACTTCTTCTTCTTCTTCAGCAGTGTTGCTTTGTCCGCCGGAAGGCTTCTCATCTTCTTTTTCCACGAAATCTCCGCGGATGACCAAAACAAGTTCTTCTTCGGACGAATCCGATGACTCCGGCCCAGCGTTCGAATCGGATTTAAAATCTTCGCTGGGAGTACCGATATCTTCTCCTTCCACGAGCCTCTTATCGGTCGCTTTCGCGTCAGGTTCGAGCGGTAGCACAACTTCTTCGGACCCGATGTACAGGCGCACAGTCTGTTCTACATAGTCTAGGCCCGCGCACATAGATGCGAGTGCAGGAAGTCCAATGATAATGTCAAATAGAGACTTCTCGACAACGAGGTAGTCCAGCTTGACCCCTTGTTCTCCGAAAGTGGTAGGAACATTCAGCAACAAGCCGACACAAGATGAAAATTCTCCATTAGCCACTGTTATCTTCCTTGATGTAAAATTCGGCGATAGATATAAGCCTTGGGAAAAGACGGCAGACATAAACGGTGGCACTGGTTCAGAGTATAGCAATACCCAAACGTCAGTAATATAAACCTTAATTTGTACGACTCGTCATAGGAGAGACTCCGGTTTGGACAGACTGCGACGCGAGGTACTGACTGCTTTCCAAGCAAACGGAGCATTATCTTGGTAGCTTCATCTGCATCCCACGAAGGAGTTGGCCAAAACGTCAGAACAAAGTTGGAACTCGCAAATTCCGAAACGACGTTCGTATTTTCCCACGTACTCTTGGATCTTGTTCGAGTTCTTTTTCGCGCGGTTGTTCTTCTTCTGCTTCCTCCTGCGGTTCAAATTACGGAATTATTCTACCGGATGGACTGAGAGAGTAACTCGGGCTTGCTGCGGGTTATTCACGAGGCGGGATATCGGAATCTCTTCGTAGATTCCTTGGCAAGGCTGTTTCAATAAGGCCTCGCCCTCGCTGTTCTTTTTGTTGCATTAAATATTTCTTGGATAGCAGAATCGGTGTCTAAATCGCTTTCACGGACTACAATAACCTGACCTGCTTTCCATTTTCCTCCTTCTATTTTTATCTTGAGCCCCCGAAGACCTATCCCTAACCGCAGACAAACAATTGGCTTCCGAACAACAGGTCTTCTCGCAATAAGAGCAACGCGTATTGCGGTGGGGGTTCGTCTCGCAGTTCTTGGAGTTGTGACCTATTTCGTTGCAATAAGAGCACGTACGAGCTTTGTTGCCCCTCTGTTGTGCCGGCGAAGGTCCTGAATTGCATGGTCATCGCAAGGTCGTCTTCATCCTCGTTAAGAACCCCCACACGCAACAATTCTACAACCACATCAAGATCCGCTATCAACTCCGCATCCCGCATCTCAAGATTTGTTCGCACGCCTGTTATTCGAATACATTGGCTACATGAACTGGAAACTACCGCTGCCTGGAACGAATTGACGACAAGTAAAACCTTCATCGCTATCGCTTCGCCAACGCGCGCATAGATAAATCCGCGGTCGTCACAGTACACGCGTGCAACGCGTACATCCTTTTCCCTCATAACACACTTCCACCCCTAAATTCAGCTGCTCCCTCTGCTACAAACGCTTCCCTACCGCTCTTCTCCTCCAAGACCACTCTACAACCCAGCTTCACGGCAAACACTTGTGCTTCGCGACACATCCACCTTTGCCCGCTTTGTGACAAAACACTACAGTCCCCGCACGATTTGGACCTCCATTTGAAAGGTAAAAACACTTTAATGTACTGTATTGTCGTAGGCAAATTGAAGAGTAGTGATTTTTCCAGTTGAAGTATTTCCAGTTAAATTATAATTGCAATATTTCACGTTAAATTGTTATCAATATCTACTTTTGCTAAACTAATTACTTGGAATACAGTACCTCAATTTGGCTCAGTGCTTTAATTAAGTCACCAGATCCCTTTTTTTGAGGAGTGGAACACGAGGTCGTAAATCTCAAATTGGATCCCAGGCAAATACTCGCAGCGCCAGTCACCGTGCACAAGCAAATACGAGGAGACTACAGTAACCTCCAATTCTCCGGCTACTGCTACTACACCTACACTATCTACAAGCATGGACTATACTACCACGGATGTATCCGACTTGGTAACCGACAGCCCGACCAGCAACTACTCAGGCTATGATACCCGCCAGCCCTAGCTCTGCAGCCGGACCTTCTTCCTCAGGAAAAGGCCCTCAACTGCCTTCCCAAAACGACCATCCGTCCCGTATCCCCAACCAAGGATGAATAGACGGCCATCTCAAAACAAGACCCCCACTAAAAAGGCCCTCGTGCGCCATTCGATACGAATAAACCCCCGTTGGCACCAAATCTCCATCACGAAAACCAACCTCTCGCCTTCGACACAACATCCGTCTAACAAAGATGAACAGAACGAATTTATCTACGCTATCCGCGGCTATGATAGCGATAACAATCTCTTCGGCGAAGAACTTCGTCAAATACTGGCGAATGACTTCCAGTACCAGCTAATGTTCTCGAAACTATCATTAGAAACCCAAGGATATCTCGCTTTTTCCTGCGTTTCTGCGAAGCCATCAGATAACGGTTGCAAAAGTAACCAAGGACTGGTCCTCGACGTTTTATACACAATGTATCGTGAACCCATTTGCTCTATTGCAAGTACATACATAAACCTACTCCTCAATGAAGAATCTCCAGTACAACATAAACCTGTTGGCAAAAGTAACCTCTCAATCTCTCCCCATATCGCACATCATGAGCCGATTAAACCTAATGTTACCAAAATCGCATCAGCTATGTCCGCAAGTCTCAATCAGGACTGCTGAAAATTCTCTGGAAGCATGCACGAAAGCCTTCAACTATATTTTCAAGAGTACAACTACATTTGTCGAGATTTCAAAATTAGCCGAGAACAAAAATGCAGTTTCTACGTCTACTATTCACTGGAACCCCATGAAATACTACCAGACCCACATTGAAGGACAGATCCGAGACTTCGGAGAAGTAATCGCAATTATGGAACGGGAATTTAACAGCATTACGGTCCAACAACGCTTCTTCCGCTTTCTCTCCAATTTGTCATTTCAGAATTTAGTATCGGACGGACACACTCACAGCGCAGCGCTAGATAAAATACACAGCCTGATCACAAAATATGGTCCCAAGCCCCTCCTTACTGCCGATCTGAAGGAACCAAAGTGGAGTACTTGCGAAAACGCAGTCAGAAGCTGTTGACTGGGTCCGCGACACTCTTGTTCGCGCAACTTCCACGAGAATGACTTACCAACGAATTTACACTCAGCTACATTGCACAATTCAAACAATGGTGGAAACCCGGTTTGCTCAGTCAGATCAGTCTACGTACGGCAATCATTTTGGAAACCAGCACCCCATGGCACGAATTACGACCATCAAGCCGTTTATGGGCGCCGTAACCAACCTGCGAACTACACTCACCGGCACCGACGCTCTAAAAATCATGCAATATTCGCGCTGGGATGCGTCTCGCCAGACATATCCTGGTCCATTGCCCTAAACGAACCCCGAGGCAGTCAGCAGTATTGAAGTTCGGTCATTTCGAAACAAATTCGGCAACGACAACGAAGCCCTAAACGTGTTCTATTCGAGGCAATACAGGAGATTGAATCATACCCCGCAGATTAGGAAAATATTCTGATGATATGGAACCAGAATTCGACAAGTTTGAGAAGCTCATTGAAGCAGGACCTCCAGTTAGTGAAGAAGTAACAACGAACAATAGAGCCTTGATTTCAACAACGAATCCCAATTCGATGTTCAAAATCCACGTCAGGCAGCCTCAAGCAGTCCCAAGATACGGTCAAAAATGACTTCCATGATTTTGATAAATTTTTTAATTACGGGTGTCCGATCCCAGCCTTGCTCCGTTGGCACCCCCTTTATCAAGCAGAAAAAAAGCCTCGACAATATTCATTGGTCAAAAGAGACAAGAAATGATTACTCAAAGCAAAATGAAGTTGTGAAATTTCTCACGACGAACATTTCAGATCTCAGCGTTCCCTTTCATCAAATTCGAATATACATGCTCGGAATCGGTGCCCAGAGATCTTTCGTCGGCTACAGCCAGACGGCGCTTACTGCAAAATGGAAAAGGTCAAACCTATCAACAACTCATCACAAAAAACGCTAACATACTTCCGTTTCGGCGACGGATGCTACCCGAGCCTCGCAAAAATCCCAGTTCGTATAACAACCCCAAATGGAGGATTTCTCTGCATTTTAATGTACGTCGTCAGAGCAGAAATACCAATTCTCCTCGGACAATACATGCTCTACAAAGAAGGCTAGTCGCAGACAACGTAGAAATTGCTCATCAACAAGAAAAATCGGCTGGAAAATTCCCATCACACAAAACCTCGGTCATCTCTACGTCGTTTGGATTTCAGCGAAATTTGTTTCACGAAACGAGAATTGAGACGTCTTCACTATCACTTCTTCCATCCTCTGCTAAAAATCTCTACAACTTATCAAACGGGCCCACTCAAATCAAGCATCCAAGGGCACACTACAAACTCTCAACGACATCTCCAAGCTTGCGCTACCTGTTAACAGTTCTCTCCGAAACCACAACCATTCAAAGTATCCCTACCGATCTTATAGTATTTACGCGTTCTCGCCCTACACCTCATGTTTGAAGAAGGACGCGCCATACTTCACGTCGTCGACTGCCAAACTCACTTCAGCGCCGCTGATATCCTAGCAGGACAATCTCTCGACGATATATGGCGTGCTTTTCTGAAATTTGGGCCACAGTGTACATTGTTCCCGGATAAATTCAAAGTTGATCAATGATCCGCCTTTATCTCCCCACGCTTCCGAGATATAACTAATATGGCTGGAATAAAAGTGGAATTATCTGGAATCGATCTGACAATTCTCTTGGAACCTGAGAACGGTACCAGAGCCACTTCTTCGAAACTTTCGGAAAATTCGCCTCGACCATCCCGGCATCGAATTTTCCCTCGTCTTACAGTTTGCCGTCAAAGCTATGAACTACAAATGAACTCAGACGGACTCTTACCCTCCCTCCTTGTCTACGGTACTATGTCAAGATTTCCCGCCGTGAATACATCTTTACCAAGCCAAGCAGACAGAATGAGGCTTTGGCAGCAGCTCGTGCCGAAATGGAAAAGATCACGTGCCAACTCCAAATCCAACGGGAACCTCATTCGAACCTCCTAGCGGCCTCTAAATCTCCATTCAAGTTGTAGAAAGGTCTAGTTTATCTAGAAAAGGAAAAAATTAAGTGGACAGGTCCCTTCAAGATCACTCGTCTCGATGAAAAGCAAGCCTTTCTGGATCGCGAAGGCGAATCGTTCAACGTTCAATACCGCAACTCCGTCCTTACATCCGAGACCTTACTGATCTCGAATACAAGTACTCTACATCCTACATTCAATATGCACCCATTGCATCGAACATTTATGAAACACAGCCATCATTGTATCCCGATTCACTCATCACCGAAATACTTCACCCTCAGATCCACGTTGTGCATCACCCGAATTCATCGATGCCAAACGAAAGTAAATAAAGGAGTCATTGATAGAGGTACTTGGAAAGTTGTTCTCAAAGTGACATACCGATAATGCGAATATTCTGAACGGGCGATTCATCCTCTCAATGAAGGACGTCGAAACGGACTGAGCGACCTTCAAATCAATATTCGTAGTGCAACTTCACCGTGACAAAGAAAAGGCTTACCTAGTACACGAGTACACTCCTCTTCGCCAATCATCAACTCGTACTATCGCATCAGTAGCCGCCAATTTCCTTCTATGGAGCCATGATGTTCGACAAGCATATCTTCAATCCACAGAACAGCTTATGCCAAAGTATATATCAAGCCCAACAAAGAGCTGAATCTCTCATCAGAAGAACTTCTGCAACTGTTGAAACCATTACGGCCTCTGATCGGAGACTACTGGAATCGTAGCATTTGCCATCACCTTACTGAGGAACTTGGAATGAAACCGACGTCTCTTGACATGTCGCTTTATTTCAAACATAACACAGATGGGCTACTTGGCTTAATTGGTGCTTACGTCGACGACTCCCTTATTTGTGGAAACAAAGAATTCTTGAAAGAGACGGACAAAACCCTCGAACGCTTCGAATCTAGAGAGCGCGAATTCGACTACACAAATTCGCTGGAGTCAACGTGGAAACAACTCAGGTGGAATAATTCTACATCAGAGACAATTCATAGCAAGCAATCAAGGAACTACCAATGAATTCTACCTTCTCAGACTTCCAATCTCTTCGCGCAACCTTTCATGTCTCTTCACACTCGTCCAGATATTTGCATGTGCAGTTCAGTTCGCGGCTCAAATTACTGAGAACAAATTCTGCACCGCTGACATCAAATCACTCAAAAAGGTTATCAAATACCTCCATCGCACACCTCATCTTCATCTTCAATATCTCACATTGGACAAATCTAGCCTTCGACTCAAGGTGTACTCGGATTCTTCGTTCGCAAACAACTCTGACTTAGCATCGCAACTTGGTTACATCATCCTTCTCGCAGAAAAAAATGACAATTGTCACATACTTCCGTACTCAAGTCGGAAAAGCAGTAGTGTAACTTTTCTGTTCTCGGTAGTGAAGTCTATTCCTTCGCGGATGCATTTGATTTTGCCTACAAAATGCAGAGAGATCTACAATAAATATACGGTCCAACCATACTTTTCAACATGTTTACAGATTCAAAGTCACTCTTCGACGTAATTACAAAATGCTCTATAACAGACGAAAAGAGACTCATGATCAGCATCACGAGCGTTCAGAACGCATATATTCGGGAGGAAATGTCTAACATGGGCTTTGTTCGCACTGCTAATAACCCTGCAGAAACCTTCACAAAAATCTCAAATTGCCCCACTCTGCTACGTATACTTCAGTCCAACTAATGCGACTTTCCTGTTGAACAATGGGTATTAAAAGCTGGGGGTATAGATATACACCCTAATAAGGAACACTGCAATAAGTTTAGTAGTGCAGTACTCAGACCAAAGACACAGTCAATAGTTAGTGCAAAGTTAGTGCAATTATTTAGCTAGCTCCTCTCTCTAGTGCAACTCCTCTCGCGAATGCAACACCTCCCTTTAGTTTAATAAATTCGTCTATCCTTTAGTGCATCCACCCCACAGCAACTATTGTCTGTACCTCTTCTGGCACTATATATAAAGGACCCAGTCTACCGAGTAGCGGACAGACTAGGCATAAGCATCTACAGTACTGAACATCGCCTCAACTACACCCGTCGCTCCTACCAATGTCCCAGTGGACCGACATTTAGCCACCCTATTCGAAATTAATTTTGTTTCGACTTCGATGTGTTGCGCATACAAATTAAAGTGATAAAGTTATTATTCAAATGGCATGGCTTAGCAAGTCGTCTTTGAAGCGGGCCTTGGTGCCAACTTTATTTTTTTCGTTTTCTCTGGATCCACTCTAATTCCCTCTTGGTCGAACATATGACCGAGTAATTGGATAGAAGTTTTCGCAAAGAAGCATTTGCTCAACTTAATTTTCAAGCTATACTCCGATATCCTCTCCACAACTGTCTTGACGTGCGAGATGTGCTGATCCAATGTTTCTGAGAATATGACGACATCATCGATATAGACTCTTGCGAATGGAAGTCCTTTCAAAACCTCGTTCATCATTCTTTGAATGTAGCTGGTGCATTCATGAGACCAAAAGGCATCACTTCGAACCTGAATGTACCAACTTTGCTGGTAAAGGTTGTTTTTTCCTTACATTTTTCATCCAATGGAATCTGCCAATAGCCAGTGTAAAGGTCAATTGAGGTGAAATATCTCCCATCCTTCAGGTCCTCGAGGATCTCCTCCATGTTCGGAATCGGAAATCGATCGGGTATCATTCTCTGGTTCAGTTGTCGTTAATCGACGCAAAAACGCAGCTTTCCATCCTTCTTTGGTGCGACCACAACTGGAAACGACCATGGGGATGAAACTGGTCGAATAATATCATTTTTCAGCATACTTGTAACATTTTCTGAGATAAATGGTCATATTTTGGCGGTTGACGTCTGGGCTTGTGGTAAATCGGTTGACTGTCGGTAAGTTCGAACGAGTGAGTAACCGGTACACTTGCTTGTCTTAAATCTGATACACTCCATGCAATTACTTCGGAAGATGTTAACATGTCGGATATTTTCAGTGAGGCGGCGGGAAGGTGCTGCACTTTTCCTTGGATTTCTGCCATTTGGCGCCCTTTTTCTTCTTGATCTCAACCTCAATATTTTGAAGGACCTCTTCCGTCGTGCTCACATCTTCATATATGGAATTCGACGTATTCTTATTTTCTTTGCAAAGGTAATCTTCTTTCATGCTCCGAATTCTGTCCTTTGATTCGATATCATCGCAAAAAGAAACATATTCGGGTTTCAAACTTATCCTAGAATTCCAGTCGTCATCTGTTTCAAACCCAGAATCATAATCGTCCCATGCCATGTTCATTACCCCCAAGGGTACCCTTTTCCACTTCCGAAAGTGTTCGTTGGTTCCGAATCTTCGCTGTCATAGCTAGAAGTGAAATCTTCACTGTCCGTTTCTTTTAAATCTTCAGGATGCGTGCTTTTGTCGAAATCCAGGGGCATCTTCACGGTTCTGCCGTCAATATTAACTGAAACCATTTTTGCCCAAGTCAATGCATGTCCCTAGTCTTTCCATGGTAGGGCAGCCAATGATTGCATCGAAAGGGAGATCAGGCATGACAAGAAAGTCTACATCAACTTTAGAGTCCCCAAAGAACACGGAAACTTGTCAACAGTGCCCATGCATTTTGAGACGGTTCCATCCGCTACAGTTATTTTTCGAGTCGTTGGAGTAATTCGAGACCTAGATCTGTCACCAAAGTTTCTGAAATGAGGTTTGGAACAGCACCCGAATCGAAGAGAGCTGGGTTTTCATACCCAATACTTTGACTGGTACCAGCTTAAGACGTCTTGGTGCTGTCGAGGCCGATTGAAGAAACAGTTTCTTACCCTTAGCGGACTTATTAGACCTGATAATTTTTTTGAGTTCTTTTCTCGCATCCTCTGCGTCGCCCCTCAAAAGTTGACCAAACGTTATCCCAGTTGGGGCCGATGCAAGCTCAGCCACCAAATTGTACCTCTTCACATACTCTAGTACGTCCTTAGAGATACTCTTAACTTTCTTACTCTTTTTCGTCTTCTTGGCCGGAGTGACTCCCACTCCTGGAACAACTTGATCAGACCTCTTGGTTCGAGGAGGTACAGGTGCTGGATATGCTCCAGCATTCCATAATCTAGCCTAGGTTTTCTTCGATAAAATGTTCCTTCCCCATCCCTTTTTGTCACATTGACTTGACTAATCTCTTCAGCGAGGATACGTTACCGGCATCCGCCAACCTTTGATCCTTCCTGTTTTGTAAGATTTTCATCTCTGGTCCTGACTCACTCCTTGCTTCCGATAAATTTGCTCTTCTGTTGTCTTTAGACCAGCAGTTACTTTCATGATGCCCGTAACGTCCGCACTTTCCACAACAAGTGTTTCTGTGTGGATTATCAGGACACCTATTTGCAAAGTGTCCAGTCTTGTGACAGTAAGAACAGACTTCTGCGGCCTTAGGGGCCCCAGACTGGTTCTTCTTAATGGTAAGAGTAAGGCTTTCCAACTGCGAGGTTATCATGTCAAGTCGATTATCGAATCGGGTTTCCAACCTTTCTTCCAAGTTTTTGACATCGCTCCTGACAGATTCTAATGCCGCTGCACTAGTAGCCGGCCTTTGATAATTCTTTTCAGGATGTACGATAGACATCAATGTGCGGGTTTCCCTCGGTACCTCACTCAGTGACTGAAACGTCTCCGAATTTTTGACAAATTCTACTATGGTACCCTTCAGTTCATCAAAAGTGTGAGGGCCCTTGATGAGGAGGAAATCAGAGAGCCGCTTATCCCCCATAGCGCCGCCTTACGCAGCATTCCGTACTTGGCTTGGGCGTTGAACCCGGCCTTTTCATAAAGATCACACAAGTACACCAATGAGCTTAACAAATCGTCGAAGTTGAGCCGGGCCTCTATGGCGGTACGAATCATCTCATCTGGTTCTACCTCCTTAGCATACTCTTTCACAAGCCACTCACATACGTCACCGAAGTTACGCCCATTCCCGTTAAGAGACCACCCGTCGATAAACTTGGACTTATATTTGTGGCTTTGCGTCACCATGAAGATAGGCAAAGATACTTGCGGCCTTTCTCTTCATCGCCCTTCTCACGCATCACAACGTTGACATATGTATAGAGAAACTCCTCAACGTCTTCATTCTTGCCCCCTGTGAACGTTATACGAGCAGCGTTGAGATCCATGATTACAGAAAAGAAATCCTCTCGAACGGTTCCCTAAGACTGCTCAACTCGAATACCTCTGGTGCAACCCCCTCCACAAAAGTACCAAATGATAGGGGTAAATCGTCGGGAGAAGAGATACTTAGAACCAACTACCCCAAGACGGAGGTGTTGCGAGCGACAAAAGTGCTACCGTGGTATAAGTTGAACAAATAAAAAGCAGTGTATATGGGAGAGAGTTGAGAGGGCTACAAGCAAGTATAAAGGGGCAGCGTCTACCACTGATGCTCTGCGACCAGCGTAAGAAAACGTTTTCTTGGGTCTGAAGTTGACTCTCAACTTCCTACTACTCGGAGCTTGACCTGAAGTTGTCTGCCAACTTGCTTGACCTCTACTAAGGAAGCAGTTTACTCGGCTTATATAGACCTTTGGCTACCCTAAAAGTCTTCAAACAAACAGACTAATAACCATAAAATGCATTCACGGGAATCGTGTGAACCAGAGAGACCATTAGAAGATATTTCCTCAAGGTAAATATCTAGGTGCCATACCCATGCCAGCCACCCATCGGCCAGGGGTGGGAATTGATGTGGCCATTATATAGACCTTTCAGAGTCACTCGTAGTATCACCCACAACCTAGAACTGTACTGACATCCACTATGACAGTGTGTCCTAAAATAAAAAATCAACCGATGAATTTGCCACACTCACCAAATTAAAAATATCTTGCAAATTCAAAAACTGTAAAAATATCTTCCCAGTTACAATACTGTATACAATTATGGTCCTCATCTAGATTTTTTCGTGAGCGAATTTGCGCACATCAGTCCTCATCTAGATTTTTTCGTGTGCGAATTTGCGCACATCAGAGACCCAGCTAGCATGCATATGTTTTCCCTGGTAGTGCACCCCTTGGCGAAAGGAATAGCAGAGACCACGCAGCTAGGCCCACATCGCTGGTACGCCGACGACTGCACTCTAATAGCCCACATGCACGCGTCCGGTTCCATCTACACCGAGTTTGTGCCTCTGCATGCAAGCTACGCCATGTAATTAAGCTAACGCCGCCCAGTGTGACAACCGCCATCGCAGAACAATTTGATACAGACCAGATGCGGTTTTACTCGCGGTCAAATCATGTACCGAAGACGGACACGGTGCACCAACAGGTTACCCTACCTCTCCGCTATGGCGGTCACGGATTCACGCCCCTGGCCACGTTGAATGTTGCTGCGTACGCAGCTAGCGTCATAGATTCCCCACAGGTGAAACAACAACACGACACTGGTTCCTTCCCCATTACTGTGTCGATATACCCTTTTTGAGTTGATTGCGGTTGTCTTGAAAACCATGGGATAGACCAGATATATCTTCCAAGAGTAAAACACCCAAACCTTTTCCTCCTGGTGCTGCTGACTCCCGTTTACTCACGTACGCGGAAGCGGATCGGCATCTATTCACATTTTTCCAACGCCTCCACCCGTCATTCTCCGCACAACATGGAGGCCTCCCAGACGCAATTACAGCGGCTACCCTTTCCAGACTGAGAACGGAAGGTCGGATCCGCCAACCCAAAAACTTCTCACAGGTTATGGTACGCGTCCAAGCCTAGTACTACAACCAACATCTTATATCAGGCATGGTGCGTGTCGTCCGCTAAATACTTTTGGAAAGATGATGATTGGTCGCATAACGCATTAGCCGCGTGGATATAACCGACCACATCTTCCATGCATTAAAATAACCCAAAAATCCCCCTCCTCAGAACTTGAGATTCGTCAACGCATCCGCCGTAACGCTTTTTTGGATACGCCTACTGCGGCATTCCTCGCTGCCCATCCGTCTGTGGTCACCCACATATACGACGATGTGTGGTCGGTGATGCTGCTTCGCCACTTGGAAGGTCCCGTCTTCGACGAAACTGCCCCGCTCCTATGCGCGGAATGCAAGACGCCTATGGACCACGTCGGCGACTGATAGGGGTAAATCGTCGGGAGAAGAGATACTTAGAACCAACTACCCCAAGACGGAGGTGTTGCGAGCGACAAAAGTGCTACCGTGGTATAGTTGAACAAATAAAAAGGAGTGTATATGGGAGAGAGTTGAGAGGGCTACAAGCAAGTATAAAAGGGGCAGGGTCTACCACTGATGCTCTGCGACCAGCTTAGGAAAAAGTTTTCTAGGGTCTGAAGTTGACTCTCAACTTCCTACTACTCGGAGCTTGACCTGAAGTTGTCTGCCAACTTGCTTGACCTCTCAAGGAGGAAGCACTTTACTCAGCTTATATAGACCTTTCGGCTAATCCTAAAGTCTCAATCAAACATACTAAATACCATAAAACGCATTCACGGGAATCGTGTGAACCAGAGAGACCATTAGAAGATATTTCCTCAAGGTAAATATCTAGGTGCCATACCCATGCCAGCCACCCATCGGCCAGGGGTGGGAATTGATGTGGCCATTATATAGACCTTTCAGAGTCACTCGTAGTATCACCCACAACCTAGAACTGTACTGACATCCACTATGACAGCGTGTCCTAAAATAAAAAATCAACCGATGAATTTGCCACACTCACCCAAATTAAAAATATCTTGCAAATTCAAAAACTGTAAAAATATCTTCCCAGTTCCAATACTGTATACAATTATGGTCCTCATCTAAATTTTTTCGTGTGCGAATTTGCGCACATCACGCCCTCCCGCTCAAGACGAACGTCCCGGCTCGTCACTGCTCTTGTTGTTCTTGTGGGAGTTCTATCCATTCATCAGGGAGAGTATAGGGTTCACTATAAGGATATGGTAGTAGCTCATTTCCAATATGATGAGAGAGTGTGTACCGTGCGATGACCGGCTCATCTCCTTGGTCAAGAGTTTCGTAGATTCGGCGTATGGTTTCATAGTGTTCTCTAATGAGCTCCTCCCGTTTCACTTCTCCAAACCTTCCAAATGTGAGGTAGTAAACGTAGTATGCAAACTTTTCTGGCAACGGGTCCAGAAACGGGTATCTGAAGGAGAAAAAAACTCGCAACATAAGGACTGAGTCCTCACGAGTAAGGTGCGCCCCGTGAATGGTCTGGAAGCACATGCAAATACTAATGGCAAAAAAGGAAATTACTTCTGCTTCTCGAGGGTCCTCTGTCATTTCGCGAAGCCAACGTCTAATTGGTAGTCGTCCAATAATTAAGGATGCATAGTTTCCCCCTGGGAGACTAGGCGGTGTTTGAGGCGATCTTCTTGGCGATCTTCCTCGCTGCTCCCGACGCCTTGCCCTCTTCGATGATCCGCCCCGATCACTTGATGGTCCAGCTCGTATCATCATCACGGCCTCGGGAGGATCCTGGTCTTCGGCTGAGGTTGTATTTCTGAGCGGAGCAACGTAAGGTTCCCATAGAGGATATGGGACCAGTCGATATTCCATATCAGGGGGCAAGCTGTAACCTCTCAGTCGCACATCTTGGTTGTTCTTGAGAAATACGTAAACTGGACGGATAATGTTCAGATATGTTTGCGACAAGTCTCCGATAGCTACCATTCCATACCTCCCTATAGAGTAATGATATATGACTTCCACAAACTCTGGACCTGCTTCCGTGAACCTTCCGTTTTGGAATGAGAATAGAACTCTGATCAATAGTCGGAAATCTTCTTGAGGTAGCAATGGTCCGTTCAACGTACGAAAACATAGGCATATATTAATGTAGAAATGGATGATTACGTGGAGTTCGTAGTAGTCACGCGTAATCGAGATGATCCATTCCCAGGCCCTTTTTCCTCCCATAGGAATCATTCTATAGTTAAAGATGAGTATGCCTCGTGGTTGCGCATAGTCCTGTGTGAGAAGGAATTCTTCAGGCCTCTGATGGTAAGGGACCAGACGACGTGCATGGATTGCCCTCCTTGATCTCTTCCCTGAGCTTGAACAGAGCTTATAATGCGGGTGTCTTTCCTCCGTGACGATGCAAGGGTTCGAGTACTTTGTTTGGAAAGCCGGCCACTTCACAGCCTGTTGCATTGCTTTTCCGTGTGCTACAAGTACTTTAGAGCCGACTGAGAAAGTTTGGACTGGAGGCTCTTCATCCTTATTTCTTGTCTGTGTTAGCGCGCGGTGTGATCTCCAGCTTTCGGTGGCCAATAGTTCGACCTCTCTACTCTCTTCATCGATAACATTTGTTTCCATATCTCTCTGTAACATTCTAGGAGCTCTTCCGTACATTAGCTCAAACGGTGACCGTCCACTTCTTCCTCTTCTTCGCCGATAGCCGTATAACACTTTTGGTAAGGCATCTTCCCACTGGATTTCATTCTCGGACATAGTTTTCGATATTGATCGTTTGATGGTTCCAACCATCCTCTCCGCTTTCCCGTTTGACATAGGAGCATATGCGAGAACTGTCTTTAGCTGAATACCTTTCTTCCAAGAAACGAAGCAGTGAAGTTGCAGTAAAACAAAGTGCGTTATCCGAGATGATCCTTTTTGGAAGACCAAACGGTTCAATTATTTCTTTTTCGATGAATCTCAGGACCACTTCAGCATTGGCCTCCTCAACTGCAACTGCTATTGGCCATCCAGTAAGATGTTCCACCCCTATAAGGAGATATTTGTTTCCGGAAGAGGTTTCCTTGAATGGGCCGGCAAAGTCAATTGAAAAGGTTTCAAAGAGACCGGAAACTGGAAAGCCTAGAGTTGTCTTATACTTTCGTATTGGCGTGAATTTTTGACAGTTGTCGCAGCTTTTCACGAAGTTATAGACGTCCTTATGGATACTGGGCCACCAGAATCTCTCAGTAACGAATTTCTTGGTTGTTTCGAGATCCCAATGCCCTAACTCATCATGAAAAGTCCTCAAGATCTTCATTCTTTCTTTCAAAGGGGCCACTAGTCGAGGACCGGCTTTCGTGTGTCGGAAGAGTTTCCCATTCCATAGTGTAAAAGCCTTTTGATTCCTACGTACCCAATTTCTGTGTTCAATATCAACCTTTCTCATTTCTAGTCCATCCAGGAATTTAATTAGTCCGTCAATATTAGCTTCGTACTCGTTATTGTTCGGCACTTGCACCTCGGCAACTCCGACGATGTTCTCGGAAGCTTTTTCATTTGGAATCAGTGGATCCCTCAAGCGGGATAGGTAGTCGGCAGGCTGATTATTGCGTCCGGGCCTATACACAATTTCAAACCGATATTCTGCGAAAATGTCGAGCCATCGGGCCAAGCGGTGATGTACATCTTTCTTTTGGAATGCTGTCTTAAGTGCCTGGTGATCAGTTATCAAGACAAATTTCTCGAGTGATAAAAGGTATACGCGAAACTTTTTCAGTGCGAAGACAACAGCGAGCGCTTCTTTTTCGCAGACTGAGTATCTCCTTTCCGCATCATTCAGAGTGCGACTTGCGAATTGAACCGGGTGTAGTCTTCCGTTTTCATCTTTTTGGGACAAAACGGCACCCAAAGACCGTTCTGAGGCATCTGTCTCCACAACAAATGGTCTCTTGAAATCTGGATACATGAGCACTGGGGGGACACATAGCTTATCTTTAAGCTCTTCAAATGCGGTTTGCATTTCCTTGTTCCATAAAAATTTTCCGTTCTTTGTTGTGCTGGCATGTAACGGTGCTGCAGTCTTGGCGAAATCTTTGATAAATCTCCTGTAATATGAGGCCAGTCCTAAGAAGCTTCGAACCTCCGTCTTTGAAGCGGGCCTTGGTGCCAACTTGATTTTTTTCGTTTTCTCTGGATCCACTTTAATTCCCTCTTGATCGACGATATGACCGAGTAATTGGATAGACGTTTTCGCAAAGAAGCATTTGCTTAACTTAATTTTCAGGCTGTACGCAGCTATTTTCTCCACCACAGTCTTGACATGCGATATGTGCTGATCCAAGGTTTTTGAGAATATCACTACATCATCGATATAAACTCTTGCAAATGGAAGTCCTTTCAAAACCTCGTTCA
>NADL03000219.1:0-84368 GCA_002205965.3 Kappaphycus alvarezii
CTCTATGTTTAATTCAGTGAAATAAACCTTAAAAGTGTGGTTTATGGCGAAAATCATGTGTAAAATATTGGTTATGGAAAATATTCAAATGTAAAAATATTTGTTATGGAAAATATATTTGAGGATGAAGAAAATCAAATAAACGGAGATGAATAAAAGAATTGACATCATGGAAAAGGTCAATCGCTCATAAAAAGAGAAACGACAAAAACAAAAGAGTACAAATAAATGTAATTTTCGTCGCGTAAAAGAAGAGAGTGGAGAAATAAACAAAGGAAATTGGATTGAAGAGAGAAATGTGAAGGGAGGTAATTTCGGCGCGTAAAGATAATACCTCCAACTTCTCGCCTAGCAGTATGCAACTGGAAATTTAGGATATATCGAATAATCTGTGGGATCTGAAAAAAGCTGTACGCGATGCTAGCTGATTTTTTTGTTTCATTGTGGTGTATAGAAATACTGTGTCCTGGTAATTTCATGCAGAGCTCGGTCTGCTGCGCACTGTAAAAGAACATATATGCTCGAGCAATCCTCTTCAATGTCGTAAGAACGTAGCAGTGAGTGACTGTTGACATCTCTTTGCGATCTTTCAAGTGACGATATGTTCCGTGTGCATGTTTTCAAAAAAAAGAAGAGAGACATTATTCTGGTGCAAAACAGAACCACTGGGACTCCTTCATTTATGTTTTTCTATACTTTCACTCTCAATTTGGCTTTGGTAACCAAATATATATCCACATTACAATAAATAACTATTAAAACTAATTAGGATCTTTTGGATGTATGAGTGGGAAACGATTGGTACACTGTGATAACTTAGATCCTAGTGGTATGATGACGAGTTTCGCATCTAAATCTCCTTAGAGGATATTGGCAGCATAATCAGAGATACGGTAGTGCGATTTATTGTTTCTGTAATGTTTTCAGAGAATATTTTTTCACAAACAGCACAAAATGTTTTCTCCGTTCTATAAGACATGACAACAGTTTGTAAATCTGCCCAGCAGAACTTCCACGCGGTCTGATAGGAACGATTCTGCACAGGTGTTATTCATGTTGTCCAATACTCCAAAGCATAGTGTTTAAGCGACAAAAGTGCTACCGCAGTATAGTGAGGAGGGGAAGGAAAAGTGAAAATAAGAACCGGTAAGGGACCGAGGTTCTGCAAGTATGGTTATCAAGTCGCATGCTCTACTACCGTCTTAGATGTATAAAGGTACCTGAAACGATGGTTATATCGAACGTTGACTTTCAACTTCGTCGCTACATGGATCTGACCTTGGCGGCAATTCTCCCAAACCGGTTGACCTCGGACGGAGGAAGGGTTTTACGCAGTTTATGTGGCGTTCTTTGGAGAGGGTAACTTTCTCCGTGGGACTGTACCGCAATAAATGTATGGATCGATTGTGGTTGTCTGGAAATATTTTGGATGGAACAGAAAAATAATCCAAGAATAAAACAACCAAGCGTTCATCCTCATCATATATGGTCTTCTCGGCTAGCCCTGAAATATCGATAAAACAAACTGCGCACTACGAAAATCATTCAGGCAAGTTTAGTGGGTGAGGGCGACTACCATGAGTTCAGTTGGAGACAATATGTATTGCTACTCTGCAAATCATCTTGCTCGGGGTCGGCGCCAACAGTTCCTCAAAAGTTTCCGTACCTACAATGCAGTCACTCCAAATTCTCTCAAATGGCTCACGATGATGTATCGCTCCCTCCTGCACTGCGATGCCTTCTGCATATAGGCATCTTCACATAAGTATCATGAAATGTCTTTCAGAAATGTCTTAAAACTATTGTGTATATGCTTATTTATTGCGAATGTTACTCTGGCATTATTCCTGAGGGTAGACTATTTCCTCTGTACCTCTTGCGTCGTTTAGATTTTTCAGAAGGTCGAAGTTATTTTAAAGCGTAAAAATTCCAAGATTGCTAGAAACAGTTTAGTTTATGTTGACGCGACCCAAAGCGCATTTCACTGACTCACAACTGTTGAGATGCTTTTGTACTGGCAGATATTTTAAGTTCTAGTATCGCTATAAATACTATTTAATCAAGTCGCAGTTATAGGTGATTCATTTGCGTTTGCGTCTAATCTAATATGATGATTCGCATTATTTCGTTAAAGGGCCCGTGAAAGTTTCAATTTCTTATTCTCATCATACTTTGCCTACGCTACAGAAAAAATCAGATCGAGATACTCTTGGTAATTTTTTCGTTTTAATTCCGGGGCGTGCACTGCTGAAATGATTTTTCGTAGTCAAAGATTGAAAATAATCATAAATCGCTTAAAAAGATAATGGTACATATCACAATTCCTGAAAAGTCTTGTTATACTACACGTTGCTACAATCACACGAAGATTACGCCTTTCCAAACTAACCTTACAAAATTTCCCGAATTTAAGTTTTTGTCAAACAGTATTTTCAAGGACTTTTTGGGAACGTTATACGGACACCGATTTGTGGAAATACTTTCCATGTATTTCTAAAGTAATTCATCCTAGCTGTCCAAAATGTCCAAAATGTCCGAAATGTCCGTTCAATTTCTGCCATAAACTCGACAAAGATAAGTTTTCAACAGATGAATCACTAGTTGTGAATAACTTTAGCAAAACTTGGATCTTTTGTAACAGCTTAAAGATTGCTTCCTACTTACTTCAATCTGCCCGTTTTCTTCCAGTTAAATCACAGGAGAAAGGGGGAAAGCATACTTGAACAAGTGTGCCAGTGATTTTTTTTGCATTTGATAAATGTGTATGAGAAATTGCAACACAAAATCTCTGTCTGCTTAAAATCAGCCATGCATATTCATTTAAAGTCATTCCGTGTATCTGTGTATGTTATTCATTTACCACCCATGACGCTATGTGAGTAGTGTTGTAATGAAATGGTTCTAGACAATATGTTGGCATGCTGCGCTGGATGAGCTAGCACTCTGCGCTGACTGGATACTATTTCGGCATGCTGTATTGTCGGCGCTGGCACTGGAATACAAGTTTTATTTTAGATTAATTTTAGAGGATGCTTTGCATTGTACTGTAGCAGTGCAGAGCTGGCAAAGCTACTGCGCGGGTGCTACAAATTTCGGTAGTTCGGAAGTGTATATAAGGAGGTGTACGAATGAAAGGTTAGGAGCACGTAGGGACCAGCAAGCACCAGTGGGACGCTCACTAAACTAAGTCACGCACAACAAAGAGTATAAAACAAGTTGGCAGACAACCATAGGTCCAGTTCCAAATAGTTAAGAAGCTGAGAGTCAACATCAGACCCAAGAGGGTTTCCTTTACGCTAGTCACAGGGCATAGGTGGTAGAGCCTGGCTGTTTAGAAATGGCTACTAGATTAGTCACTTTCCTTTCACGTTCACTCCTCCCCACCGCCCGTTAACGTCTATCGTAGCACTTTAGTCGCTTGCAAAGACTCTGACCTCTGGTAGTTAGTGGTTCCTTTTTCCCATGGCGCCGTTTTCACCGTAAAAAGTAGAATGGAAGAGGGTAAACTTGGAAACAAATCAATCGAGAGGAGGAAACAGAATTACTGATTTACTTCTAGATACAAGACGTATCAAAGAGTAGATCAACAGACGGTTAAAGGTGGTTATCGCCGTTTGCACCAAAACAGAATTTTTCAAATTTCGACTTGACGGAGGGCTGCAGCGCCATACAGTGACATACTTGGATGAACCCCTCTAAATTCACGCAGAACAAGTTGGCGGATTCCATCTCGAAACGCCAACCCCTGACCTTTTTCGTATGCTTGCTGTGATGGAAATGCTCGTAAACTAATATACCGTTAACATCTGAAACCCCGATGTTACCCGGGTTACATTGACGAGGAGAAATTGAACATGGAGTTACACGTGCACTTTAGCCCGATATACATATTAGTAAGCTTGCAACTACTCGGCTTAGTCCCTAAAGAACATCTCGCTTCGCTTTAGGAAATGACCCTACTTCCCTAATGTTAAACTACCCAAACTTCTTTCCTGACGCACACAAAGCAGTACTCTCCACACAACCTTATGCTCGTTGTATATCTCCGGCATCCTACAGCGATCATTCTGCCGTATATTTATTGAGCAGCTCCACCTAATAAGACCGAAACATTTCGTTAAACTTAGTGATTACTTTTCATCTGCACTTTCAGTGATAGAAGCCCCCATCGGATTTTACACCTTGTACCCCTCCCTCGAAAACAACTCGCATCAAGCTTCTCGCGAAGATGAGCTCGTGAATGCTCACTGTTTTCTCCGCCACCGCCACACTGCGCAGGCTAATGGGAATTTCACCCCATGTTCCACTCGCAGTAAACTAACCCAAACATTCCCCCACATACAAATTGCTGGTAGGAGTTGAACATGGCATGGAGGCTCTATCCTAGTTTTTGCGTGGATCACTTTACTCCTAGTACTTAAATCTGTAATGGGCATCACCCGACTAGTAAGACTGTGCAAGTTAAGAGGCACAGTAGTGAACTGGTGAGGTAGAAGCAATCCAATCGTTAAGATCCAGTGGCCCTCCTAGCCACACTTCGAAAACGTGTATGAACCTCGTGGTAGGAAAGCCCAGCCAGCTTGAAGCGGGTCAATGAGAGAAAGGCAGTTAGATTTTGTACAATTCGCAACGGAACGGCATATATCTGCTCCGCTATACTAGCATAGTCAAAATTTTGCTGCATGTCGCCGGCCCTAATGTGCCGTCTTCCCTTTTTTGTCATCCGCAATATGCCAGGTTTCCTTGGCAGCGCCATTTCCATAGGCAAAGCGCGACTGTTTCACGCCGGGACAGTACCAGGGTCAGCCGAGTTGAGCACAGAGAGGAAGACACAATCCGTGCGGCTGATGCAGACGGTGGAGTGAACAAGGCCTTGGGGAATATGGTGGACTCGCCGGCCCTGATGACATTGCTGATATTTCGGACGTCACCCAGCCCTTCAAAACGGAATGAATTCCGGAAGACGCCCTGCAATGCGTTAAATGTCTCGGTGGCCCTAGGGTGGTGGTGAGTCACGAAGGGCTGGCCCGCTTTGAGAGTGACACGAACAAGGGTTGACTGCACGTCTTGCGCTCCGAGGGCCGGAAAATTGGTCAGGTCTGCGATGCTGACACGGAAATCAGGGGTGTTGACCTGGGTCCCCTCGCTGAAGCGAATGCGGAAATCTCCGTCACGGAGAGCAGCCCGTGCTCCTGCCGCAGTCTGCTGCCCGAAACTAGGAATGGCAGCGTGGGACATCCCGAATAGAGATACCAGGAAGAATGCTGCGAGAAGGTTGCGGCGTTCCATGGTAACAAAGCAATAAGAACAGGAGGTGACTCAGTTGAGAACAAAGACAGACTTTGCACTTCGGACAAGCGGAGCAATGGAAGGTTCAGTGCTGACGGAGTTCTGTTGGGGCAAGTTGAGATTAACAGGGGTTAATGCTCGGCGGTGCAAGTCGAGAACCATGCATTCTTATACTGTGCCCAGTCGAACAAATCCTGCAGTCTACCTACGGTGTGACGAAAGATAGCAGAGGAGTACAGACAGAGATGCTCACAAAAAGATTTCTCGTATTTGCCATCGCATGAAGAGAGTAGTTGCTTGATCTTTCAGCTAAGGTCCTCTGCAAACTCAAAAGCGCTGTGTTTATGTGTTTAGTCTGTTGAACAGCGTTGAACAGTGTTGAACAGACGAAACACATAAACGGACCTAATGATGAAGGACCCCTTGCCAAGCGACCCTACTTTCAAAATATTACAGTATACCCCGACTTTTCCCCAACAACTAATCTTTGGCCGCCATACAGTACTGTACAGTACACTGGACACACGGTAATCTACTGTACTGTATAATCTACCTCGGACGGATGGAGCTGTAAATGTAGAGAATTATCTTTACAGTCAATTGTGCTACACTCACCTAGATATTAAAATAAAACACTGTGCCGTAAAGCATTTTACGTGCCGTATAGTATTTTACTGTAAATATAAATATATAAATAAATAACTGTACTGTACTGTACTTCATTACAAGTACAAAGAACTGCCAACCTTTCCATTCTCAATGGAAGGTTTACTCAATGAAGTAAAGTTTCTCTCATTACTCACAGTAAACCAACCGGACTGCCAACCCTGTATACAGTGCAGTAATTGTCCTCGATGAAGCAGGCTTTTGGAATCAGGAGAGGACCACTGACGAATTTCTACCGTCCACAGCAGAAGTGATCCGAGATACATAGGGATCCCACGTGCAGCAATACCCTCCAATCGGTCAAACATTGTGCGCAATACCCATCCCACAAGACGATAAATGATAGGGGGACTTGGGTTCACGTAGCGCTGGTGGAGTGCTGGTTCGAGACCTCCGAACGTGCAGTCTAAAGAGAACGAAAGTCCGTGTCCAGACAAATAAGGCGCTACGCGCTTTCGATCCAAGTCGAAGTTAGTCTGAAATGTAGACCGATGTCCACACGCCCATTGACGTATCCTGTCTATTAAGCATATGACACTTCTGCTGAGGCGAGAGGGCTGGCTAGATGGGTCAGGGACACTCTGTATGGAATATGATACTCAGTGGTGCGCGCACAATGTACATTGAAGCCACATTCCATGCTTGACATGTCAATTTCAATTAGCAGAAACGTACCAGGTGCTAACGTTTGCACTAGGACGGAGGTACTCTAGGTTCTGATAAGCTTCAGCGATGGCAATTCCAACGCCACGGATGATCCGGCATTGAGCCGGCTCTGTAAGCAAGGTCATTTACTGTAGTGTTACCCATCAGCGAGGACTTATCCCGCATAACGTATTAGCCTCGTGGATATAACCGACCACATCTTCCATGCATTAAAATAACCCAAAAATTCCCCCCCGGATGATACGGGACCGCAGGCTCTGATACGAACATAAGCCTGACGCAAAACTCACTTTGAACGCCTCTCTGAAACGAGATCAATCCTGATCGTGGTTCGTGGTTTGGGGCCTGATTCAGATGGCTGCGAGACGACAGCAACCAGCTGATTCACTCGAAAATAGGGGGGAAATTGGGGTGTTTTAATGATTGAAAAATAGGTTAGCCGATACTCGAAAATAGTCAGTTGTTCCTATTCACAATAAGTGCTCATTTCGAAGTTCTGTTTACGATGTTACGTCCCAGGTCAGCACAAGCGTTTAGACCGCCCCATGCCCTGCTTTGAAAACAAAGTAGTCATGGATCTCAGGGATCTGTAGCTGGCGTCGAAACTACTCGGCAAGCTCTAGGCTCTACTGTGCTTTACACAACACTCTATCCCATGAATCTTGCTCGTCGGACATCCTCTGTTCTTGTAAAGTAGGGAGGGGCGGGTAACAGCAAAGGACACAGCCAATCAGTGTCCGTGACGCGCATTCACCGGTCCAGGTAATGTGGGCAATAAAAAGTAGACAACAAAGTACAGATCATCTTGGTAGCAAACTGAAAGGGGGACACCAGGTGCCATCCAGGGGTAAGAGGTCGAATAAAATCAAGCTGCAGTAAATAACTTCACGTGTAAATGCTAGGAGAGGACCAGGTGCCCTTAATCATTGGTTTTCTAGATTTGTTGGGATTCATGTCATGCACATTAATATGAGCTGACATATCAAATTGCGCCTCCGCAGATGGCCCTGTTGCAATAGGGGCAAGGGTTGGGTATTTTATTCTTAGAGGATATATTCGACTGTCACAATAGTGTAAGGGCTACTGTGGAAGGAATTGAACAGCTACCACCAATGCATTACCTTTGGAACGGAAAGCCGTGGCACAATTGTCGGTACCATATATGAACCTCAAGCGATCTGCCGGTCATGCCTTACCAACACAACTCACTGTGGATGCATACAGAAGTATGGGGATCTTGCCGTTGTAGAAAAGAAGATGGAAGTTTCCGTTTCTCCACCGTACCATAACTGAAAACCGGATTAATCTAGCGGGACCAGATCGTCTGGTCCTCGGATCACATCTGCATCCTGCAGCCGCTTGACCCGCATTGGAAACAATAGGCGCTGACATGTAGTCGCACAGAGCGAGCATCCACCTGGCGTCTATTATAAATGAAGCAGCGACTCAGCCAGTCCCAACCCCAGTGCTCTTTTCCCCATACTCGCAATTCACACAAAGCAAGCAAGCTACCCGATTCACTCCGCCCCCGAGCTCCCGACAAATGGTACTCTCACGCCTCCTCATCCTCTCTGTCCTCACTATTGCCATCTCAGCAATCGAAAACCCGTTCCCGAATTGCTCTGGCAACGCAACCTATGAGATCACGTTCACCAACTTCCTCACCCCCAGTCGCTTTCGAGGCTTGATCCCGGGCACTGGCCTTGTGTTTTCCCCTCTCGCTGCTGTGTCACACTCCAACCGCGTATCATTCTTCACCATCCGCGGCTTCGCCAACCGACCTGTCGAGATCCTGGCCGAAACTGGAGTCAACACCCGCTTCATCAATTTCGCTCGTCGCCTGAGGTCAGAGGACCGCGGGGTCCTTTCCGTCGTTGGTGCCGATGCCGTAACAATGCCTGGACAGTCAACCACCCTCGAGGTTGATGTCGATTGTGAGCACCCGTTTGTCACGATGCTTGGAATGATTGCACCCTCCCCAGACTGGATCGTGCAGATCAACAACCGCAATCTTTTCGATGTTGGGGCGGGCCGCTTTGTTCGCAACCAAAGGGGGACACTGATTGCATACGATGCAGGCGTTGACGATGGCCGCGAATTCACCCCGCCGTTGGATTTAAGCCTTGACTTGCCGACTGTGCCACAGAAGAACATTGCTCCGCTGGTGGAGGACGAAACTGACCGCTTTGAGGGGCGTGTAGTGGGAAGATTCGAAATCCGAAAAGTGTAGAGGGTCGGTGACCTGCCGTTCTGGGGAAGCCCATGGGGGTTTGAAGGGCTGAAAACGATTTTATCGCCTTGCCGCTTCAGCCATAGGTAGATTAGCCATTTCTATTATTCGATTTCTGTCACCTTCCATTCGTTTCGTTTACTTCTTCCCACCAGCAGCATTTAAAATACATTAATCTTACCTCTGCTTTCTGAATTACCATACGGCGACAATCTGTACCCTGGCGAACCTCTTCCTTGTCTCGGCCAAATCAATGTGTTTTGAGACTCAGCGATGCCACAATGAGAGCTGCACATTTCCTGACTACATACTGTAAATCGAAGAGTTTAGTGTTGAATCATTGAATCACTTTTGTTCGGTCCGCTCCACTCCTATTTATGCGGCTGTTGTGTCAGCTACTGCCTGTTCTTCGGACTCTACAGAAAGCCTGAGGGGGCCTATCTGTCTATATCGATTCGTAGCTCGATTCTAATGCAGCATGAAATAACGATTGTAGATCAGGGAAACGTTTGGTTAGTTTAATGTTTGGAAAGATTGTTTAGAAATCTGACTACCATGCGACAAAATAAATGTATTACATGTGGTAGGGTAAAATGGCGCCAACGGAAAAGGGTACCAGAAACTACTCGAGGTGAGAGTCGCTGCGAGCAACTAAAGTGCTACAGTAGACGTTAACGTGCGAAGGGGAGGGGTGGGCATGAATGCTGAGTGACTGCCCTAGAAACCAACTCTAAGGGGAAGACTCTACAACCTCGCTTCGACGCCAAGGAACTGATTGAAGGTCTTGATTTGAAGTTGACTCCCAACTTGCATTCCCTCTCACGGAAGAAGCAATCTGTTTAGCTAGTATAGACTTTTCTCCAAACGAAAATGTTGATAAAACTACTAGATGCACCAGAAAAAGTAGGGAAAGACTTCATGCGGACCCAAAGAGTTTGAAAAAATATACTTCAGAGAAACTAAACGAGTCTACTCAAAATCTTCGTCCTCTAGATCAGAACCTAGCACTTCCCTTAAGATACTACAAGTAAAAATATACCTCCCGACATATACCTGTGGGTGGCCCACAATTGTCCATCACTTCTTTCAACGAATACAGCTCACCTGAATCCCCTCCAACCGGGTCCATGGTCGGGACTTCCCCGTCCAACCAAGTCATTCCTTACCCTCCCATATGACCCGGTTCGATACCCTCTTCTCCATCCGTGGACTCCCATCTTCCTCTCCTTCCTCCACAGTCTCCTCTTCTTCCTCCTCCTCCCTGACTCGTCCTAGGCCTCCTATTCTTCCGTACCACAGACCAGCTTGGGGCACCACCTCCTTGAAGCACTCCCTATCCCACCATTCTCGTCCTCCTAGTAAGCCCTACTGATTCCTGTTCTTCGATCTCCACCAGGTGACGAGAAACGGGCTCCGCCAAACGTTTCCTTGTTTGACGACGGAGGTGGTCCTCTAACTCGGTTAGGCCCGAACAGAATGAAGGAGAGACGGTGGTGGGTCGAGGTTGACGAGTTTTGGAGATAGGGCGAAAAGGGGGATTCCGTGGATGATGGCTGTCAAGAGGGGTGAATTATCGATAGTTTTTTTCGCTGCAGGGACATGGATAAATTTTAGGCGGCGCCCGACTTGTTCAAATACCAGCAGGATGTTCAGATTGACAGGCTTACTAAATCAGAAAAAGCAGGCAGAAAACAGTCTTGTGGTGGGATTTGGTACTTTAATTGGAAAATTATGGGTGAATATGATAAGGGGGGTTGAACGTGGCCTTGATCTGCCACTCCGGATAAGTCACGCGGTCACGGTTGCATCAATTGACTGTAAGCACCTTTTAGGAAGGCCACGTAGGCAGCTTACCGTTGTACACCCTACACTCGCTGCCGCGGCCGCATATGCTTCCTGGTTTCTACGTAGCAGCCGTACCGCTTGCGCAAGGGGACTTGGACCACGATCAAGACCGGTTCAACAGGGCTATATAACCGCCAACTTGAAAACCTCTAGCGCAACTTCTGGTTCCTCAAGTCGTCGCTTGTTCTCATCCCGAACCAGCTCCAGACGAATCTGTCTAGGTCGACTATCACACTTGCACATCAACCATGTCCCATGCCACCTCCTCTGAATCCTCGCAGTCCGACGCTTCTCGCCTCCATACCCTCGAGAACAAGGTCACCGGCATCGAAACCCAGCTCTCGCAGATTGTCAACTTGCTCCAAGCTTCCGCTGGACCGTCGAACCCTCCTGCCGCAGAGCCCGCCGCCGCCGCCGATTCAGATCCACCGGTATCTGATCCTACCGTCAAGCCCTCAACTGCCGCTGAGGCTTACAAAACGGGCGTTCTTCAGTTCACACTGCCCACGCCCTCTGCAACCGCAGTTGCCGACACACTCGCTACCCGCCAGGAATACGCTGAGGTCGGCAAACTCAACAAGTACCAGCGTCCTAGCTCCGTCGCTCCCTATCCCGCCAAGAGGTTCATTCCGGAACCAGAAGGTCTTTTCGGTCGCATCAAGGCCGCTGACGTTCGTGACGGGTGGGAAGCGGAAGTACTCTGGAACGTTGGGCACAACTGTGAGACCGCCATCGCCTGCGCTCACCGGGTCACCGAGGCCCTCCAGAACAAAGACATCTCAGCCGCTACTGAGTTCTTCTCTGTTCTACACCACTACTTGGAGGCCACTTACAGCCGCGTTCTGGAACGGACCGACTTCTTCACTGACTCTGTCGAGTCCGGAAAGTCCGAAGCCATCCTGCTCCAGCGTTACCTTCGTGAAGACGACTACCCGTATTCTTCTGAGCTCTATCGCTCAACTAAGGCCAAGTTCGCTGAATTGCGCTCCCAGGCATACGCTAAGGAGTTCAACAAACAGGCCGCTCAAGGCTCTCGACCTCGCAAGAATCAGTCCGGAAAAGGTTCCAAGGACTCTAAGTCCAACTAAAGACGTCGCCTCCGCGACTCTTTCTTTCTGTCCCTATGTCCCACGTCCTCTGGCGCAATACCAGTGCGCCGCTCCCTTCTGGGCCGAAACCCTCGGCGCCTCGAAATTCCTCGTCCGCGCTTTGCGGTTTGGGGTCTACGAAAAACCCATCACAACCTCCCTTTCACGCACAAAATTCCAACTCCCTCAAATCCCCATCGATCCCCAAGACCGGGAATTCTTCGATTCAGCAATATCGGATGCGCTCCACCGTCGCAGTTACGAAGAAATCTCCGAGTCGACCGCTCTTTCCTTACACCAAGCTGGCTTCCCTATCTCCAACGCCTTTGTGACAACTTCAGCGGAAAAGAAGCGGCTCGTGGTCAATCTTTCTCGGCAATCTACCCTATTTCGGGATATCCCCGTTCGCATGGAAACATTAGAAGGATTCGCACTGGACCTCCAGAAATCGACATGATGTTTTCTTTCGATATCGCCAAAGGTTACCACCATTTCCGTCTACACCCCGATATTCGAAATTGGTTCGTGTTCAAAGTAGACCATCGCTACTTTCGCTGTGTTGCCCTCCCTTTCGGATGGAAACTCTCTCCCGCCTACTTCATCAAGTTCATGCGACCTTTCGTTCAATATGTCCGGGAAACCTTACGTCTCCGAATCCATCCCTACATGGACGACTTCTTGGTGGCTCTAAACCGTCCTTCACGCCTCAACAAGGCCCGCCGACAGATCGATTCTCTGCTCCGCTCGTGTGGACTTCAGAGAAAGGAGGACAAAGGTCACTGGGAAGGAACGAGGCAGATCGAGCATTTGGGATTTCTAATCGATACAGACCGTCTAGTTTTTGGGATTACGGCTCGAAGGATGGAAAAGTTGCGAGGTATTGCCCGGCAACTATTACGCCAAGCACGCCGCAATCGCCGACTAGTCGACGTATCACTGCTACGCCACTTCGCAGGCGTCGCTATCTCATGCTCGCTCGCTATGCCCCTCGCCCGGTTCTACACTCGATCAATTTACGAGTCTCTCAAGACGAATCTGAGCAAGACGGGGAAACGCGTGAGGCTTCTACACGCCGCTCTTCGGGACCTGCGCTTCTGGAGGGACCTCACTACCAATCCTCCAGAAAGGCCTATCGCTACCCCACAGCCAACATTGGCCCTACACTCAGACGCGTCGACGGGAGTCGGACAGGGGGAACATTGGGATCGGATCTGAGGCCAGGGGTACAGGGTTGTTGGGAGGCTCGCGGACTCTGGGACCCCGTACTGCGAGTCAAGCCAATAACTTTCTTGGAACTACGGGCCGTCACGGACAATATTCGGGCCTTCGCGTCGTTGCTGAAGAACGGGACTCATCTCAAGATTTGGGAGGACAATCAGGCGGTGGTATCGATACTCAATGCGATGACCACCAAGTCTCGGCCCTTAATGACAGAGCTCCGTTCGCTACACCGCTTGCTTCTCAAACTCGGGATCACCATCGAATCACAGTATCTGCCCTCGGCAGTCAACCGTTTCGCCGACCGACTGTCACGCCTTCAGACACTCGACGATTGGAGGATCAATACCAAGCCCCTTCAGCCTCTACTCGAATCTTTCCCGCCAACAATCGACAGATTCGCAGACAACACCAATCGGATCTGCAGGAGGTACAACAGCGAGTTTGCGTCTCCTGGCTCCCTCGCCGTAGACGCGCTCTCCCAGGATTGGAAATCAGAAGTCAATTTTTGGAACCCGCCCCTCAAGTTGATACCACTCGTCGTAGCCAAGATCATCAAGGAACAGGCCGCAGGAATCTTGGTCACGCCGTATTGGCCCGCTCAATCATGGTTTCTCAACCTGCGCCAACTGTCACGGCCACACGTATTCGCCGCCGACAACCTCTACCTACCGCCTCTGTGGGCTCCGCCGTCGATGCCCGTCCCACCGTGGAACATCGCCGTCTGGAAAATCTCGCAGAAGAAGCACGATCGCTACCGCTCGCAGTGACTCTCCAGCAATCTGTGCTTACAGCGGCCGGGTTAGGGAATACTTCGGGGGGAATACTATTGCACGGATCATGCCAAAGGCACGTACCCCAAACACCTGGCGCTCGAATGAGATACTATGGAAAATGGGTTACTTTTTGCTCCCAGGATGGAATCGACCCACTGGAGGGCTCCGAAGGTCCTTTACTTCGCTATCTGGGTTGGCTCTTTGATGAATCTCGTGTAAGTGCTGGATCAGTTCGTAACTATCTCTCCGCGGTTACAACTGCTCACACCAGGATTGGTCGCCCCCTCACTCTCACCCTTTGATACAGCTCGCAGTAACTGCATATCAGCAAGCCGATTTGGAACGCAAAATCATAACCGACCCGGAAGCCTCTAAGGAACGTCGCGCTTTGCCAAGCTCGGTGGCCCGCCAAATCTTCCAAGCCGCCATGACTTCTCCAACGACAGATTTGGAATTTCTACGAAATTCTTGCGCAATACTCGTGAGCTACGTGTTCTTCGAGCGGGGCGAAGCTGGGATATCCTTGCTACTGGACAACATTGCTGTCAACGCTCAATCTATCGATATCGCAATAGCGCTCCGCAAGAACAAGCAACGGGTTTCGCACACGCTCTCCTACCGTCGGAATTCAAACTGTTCGGAAAGTCTGATTGATTTGGTGCTTCGTTATGATGTTCTACGCCGTGGGAATACTTCTAAATCGCGCTATTATTGGGCTTTACCGGGTACTCGCTTGTCTACTAGCGCACGCACCCTATCTATCTGGATTTCTTCTACGCTCTCTCGTCTGAAAATAACCCCACCACCGCAGGTTACTTGGTCCTCACACTCTCTACGTATGGGCGCTGCATCTGAAAGCGCAGCGATCGGGGTCCAAGAATACCGTATCCTCATCTGGGTGATTGGTCAGCCGGCAGAACGTTTCGAGAATCGTATTTGGATGGAAGAGTGCAACCGTGTGAAGATTCGTATTTCTTCTTCGGCCACTTGTTGTAACCGCAGTCTCGAAGCAAATCCTTTGAATTTGGTTTTTCTCTATGTTTAATTCGGTACTTTAATTGGAAAATTATGGTGAATATGATAAGGGGGTTGAACGTGGCCTTGATCTGCCACTCCGGATAAGTCACGCGGTCACGGTTGCATCAATTGACTGTAAGCACCTTTTAGGAAGGCCACGTAGGCAGCTTACCGTTGTACACCCTACACTCGCTGCCGCGGCCGCATATGCTTCCTGGTTTCTACGTAGCAGCCGTACCGCTTGCGCAAGGGGACTTGGACCACGATCAAGACCGGTTCAACAGGGCTATATAACCGCCAACTTGAAAACCTCTAGCGCAACTTCTGGTTCCTCAAGTCGTCGCTTGTTCTCCCGCCTCCCGCCCTCCATTCATCCATGGCCCATTCACAAGTCATCGTTGTTCTTTGTTTCATTTGTTTGAATCCTTTGAGTATTGTTTTCTTTACACGTGTCGAATCAAAATTGTGCGTCCTTCGGTCGCTCAGTGCATTGTGATTTGAAATATCGTGTCATTTGGATATTATGGTTTCTTCATTTTCGATATCATACCTCGCATCATTAATCGCTCTCAAGTTCGCTTGCAGGAGTATCGCTTTCGCAACACGTCAACCGGACAAGTCGTAAGCTTCCGCAAGACAGAAATCTTCTATGAGGGTGCTAAATTAGTGGTCAACCGATTTCTCGGTTCTCTGAACGAAGATCGCCACGAGAAGGCTTTAGCGTGAAATTCATGTTACAGAGACGGGCCGATCGGCCCGCGACAGATGAAGGCACTACCTCCGATCCACCCTCGTGAGAGAATGGACACCTCAAGATGACTGTCACATCTCGTGAAATCTGGGACTGACGATACCTCAATTTTTAGCGTGATTTGGGATGGGACGCTAGCACCCTAACCATCTCATGGAAATCGTCTTTTCCAAAATTTGACTCACCTAACCCTCTTAGTTTCGCCATCCCTGTCGAGACGGCTACTGACGACGTATGCGACGAGAACGCGGGGTATGTTATACGTCATGTTTTAGCTATTTTACCTTTAGTGAATCTAGTAAATGTGTTTGTGTTTCTCTATGTTTAATTCAGTGAAATAAACCTTAAAAGTGTGGTTTATGGCGAAATCATGTGTAAAATATTGGTTATGGAAAATATTCAAATGTAAAAATATTTGTTATGGAAAATATATTTGAGGATGAAGAAAATCAAATAAACGGAGATGAATAAAAGAATTGACATCATGGAAAAGGTCAATCGCTCATAAAAAGAGAAACGACAAAAACAAAAGAGTACAAATAAATGTAATTTTCGTCGCGTAAAAGAAGAGAGTGGAGAAATAAACAAAGGAAATTGGATTGAAGAGAGAAATGTGAAGGGAGGTAATTTCGGCGCGTAAAGATAATACCTCCAACTTCTCGCCTAGCAGTATGCAACTGGAAATTTAGGATATATCGAATAATCTGTGGGATCTGAAAAAAGCTGTACGCGATGCTAGCTGATTTTTTTGTTTCATTGTGGTGTATAGAAATACTGTGTCCTGGTAATTTCATGCAGACGCTCGGTCTGCTGCGCACTGTAAAAGAACATATATGCTCGAGCAATCCTCTTCAATGTCGTAAGAACGTAGCAGTGAGTGACTGTTGACATCTCTTTGCGATCTTTCAAGTGACGATATGTTCCGTGTGCATGTTTTCAAAAAAAAGAAGAGAGACATTATTCTGGTGCAAAACAGAACCACTGGGACTCCTTCATTTATGTTTTTCTATACTTTCACTCTCAATTTGGCTTTGGTAACCAAATATATATCCACATTACAATAAATAACTATTAAAACTAATTAGGATCTTTTGGATGTATGAGTGGGAAACGATTGGTACACTGTGATAACTTAGATCCTAGTGGTATGATGACGAGTTTCGCATCTAAATCTCCTTAGAGGATATTGGCAGCATAATCAGAGATACGGTAGTGCGATTTATTGTTTCTGTAATGTTTTCAGAGAATATTTTTTCACAAACAGCACAAAATGTTTTCTCCGTTCTATAAGACATGACAACAGTTTGTAAATCTGCTCCAGCAGAACTTCCACGCGGTCTGATAGGAACGATTCTGCACAGGTGTTATTCATGTTGTCCAATACTCCAAAGCATAGTGTTTAAGCGACAAAAGTGCTACCGCAGTATAGTGAGGAGGGGAAGGAAAAGTGAAAATAAGAACCGGTAAGGGACCGAGGTTCTGCAAGTATGGTTATCAAGTCGCATGCTCTACTACCGTCTTAGATGTATAAAGGTACCTGAAACGATGGTTATATCGAACGTTGACTTTCAACTTCGTCGCTACATGGATCTGACCTTGGCGGCAATTCTCCCAAACCGGTTGACCTCGGACGGAGGAAGGGTTTTACGCAGTTTATGTGGCGTTCTTTGGAGAGGGTAACTTTCTCCGTGGGACTGTACCGCAATAAATGTATGGATCGATTGTGGTTGTCTGGAAATATTTTGGATGGAACAGAAAAATAATCCAAGAATAAAACAACCAAGCGTTCATCCTCATCATATATGGTCTTCTCGGCTAGCCCTGAAATATCGATAAAACAAACTGCGCACTACGAAAATCATTCAGGCAAGTTTAGTGGGTGAGGGCGACTACCATGAGTTCAGTTGGAGACAATATGTATTGCTACTCTGCAAATCATCTTGCTCGGGGTCGGCGCCAACAGTTCCTCAAAAGTTTCCGTACCTACAATGCAGTCACTCCAAATTCTCTCAAATGGCTCACGATGATGTATCGCTCCCTCCTGCACTGCGATGCCTTCTGCATATAGGCATCTTCACATAAGTATCATGAAATGTCTTTCAGAAATGTCTTAAAACTATTGTGTATATGCTTATTTATTGCGAATGTTACTCTGGCATTATTCCTGAGGGTAGACTATTTCCTCTGTACCTCTTGCGTCGTTTAGATTTTTCAGAAGGTCGAAGTTATTTTAAAGCGTAAAAATTCCAAGATTGCTAGAAACAGTTTAGTTTATGTTGACGCGACCCAAAGCGCATTTCACTGACTCACAACTGTTGAGATGCTTTTGTACTGGCAGATATTTTAAGTTCTAGTATCGCTATAAATACTATTTAATCAAGTCGCAGTTATAGGTGATTCATTTGCGTTTGCGTCTAATCTAATATGATGATTCGCATTATTTCGTTAAAGGGCCCGTGAAAGTTTCAATTTCTTATTCTCATCATACTTTGCCTACGCTACAGAAAAAATCAGATCGAGATACTCTTGGTAATTTTTTCGTTTTAATTCCGGGGCGTGCACTGCTGAAATGATTTTTCGTAGTCAAAGATTGAAAATAATCATAAATCGCTTAAAAAGATAATGGTACATATCACAATTCCTGAAAAGTCTTGTTATACTACACGTTGCTACAATCACACGAAGATTACGCCTTTCCAAACTAACCTTACAAAATTTCCCGAATTTAAGTTTTTGTCAAACAGTATTTTCAAGGACTTTTTGGGAACGTTATACGGACACCGATTTGTGGAAATACTTTCCATGTATTTCTAAAGTAATTCATCCTAGCTGTCCAAAATGTCCAAAATGTCCGAAATGTCCGTTCAATTTCTGCCATAAACTCGACAAAGATAAGTTTTCAACAGATGAATCACTAGTTGTGAATAACTTTAGCAAAACTTGGATCTTTTGTAACAGCTTAAAGATTGCTTCCTACTTACTTCAATCTGCCCGTTTTCTTCCAGTTAAATCACAGGAGAAAGGGGGAAAGCATACTTGAACAAGTGTGCCAGTGATTTTTTTTGCATTTGATAAATGTGTATGAGAAATTGCAACACAAAATCTCTGTCTGCTTAAAATCAGCCATGCATATTCATTTAAAGTCATTCCGTGTATCTGTGTATGTTATTCATTTACCACCCATGACCGCTATGTGAGTAGTGTTGTAATGAAATGGTTCTAGACAATATGTTGGCATGCTGCGCTGGATGAGCTAGCACTCTGCGCTGACTGGATACTATTTCGGCATGCTGTATTGTCGGCGCTGGCACTGGAATACAAGTTTTATTTTAGATTAATTTTAGAGGATGCTTTGCATTGTACTGTAGCAGTGCAGAGCTGGCAAAGCTACTGCGCGGGTGCTACAAATTTCGGTAGTTCGGAAGTGTATATAAGGAGGTGTACGAATGAAAGGTTAGGAGCACGTAGGGACCAGCAAGCACCAGTGGGACGCTCACTAAACTAAGTCACGCACAACAAAGAGTATAAAACAAGTTGGCAGACAACCATAGGTCCAGTTCCAAATAGTTAAGAAGCTGAGAGTCAACATCAGACCCAAGAGGGTTTCCTTTACGCTAGTCACAGGGCATAGGTGGTAGAGCCTGGCTGTTTAGAAATGGCTACTAGATTAGTCACTTTCCTTTCACGTTCACTCCTCCCACCGCCCGTTAACGTCTATCGTAGCACTTTAGTCGCTTGCAAAGACTCTGACCTCTGGTAGTTAGTGGTTCCTTTTTCCCATGGCGCCGTTTTCACCGTAAAAAGTAGAATGGAAGAGGGTAAACTTGGAAACAAATCAATCGAGAGGAGGAAACAGAATTACTGATTTACTTCTAGATACAAGACGTATCAAAGAGTAGATCAACAGACGGTTAAAGGTGGTTATCGCCGTTTGCACCAAAACAGAATTTTTCAAATTTCGACTTGACGGAGGGCTGCAGCGCCATACAGTGACATACTTGGATGAACCCCTCTAAATTCACGCAGAACAAGTTGGCGGATTCCATCTCGAAACGCCAACCCCTGACCTTTTTCGTATGCTTGCTGTGATGGAAATGCTCGTAAACTAATATACCGTTAACATCTGAAACCCCGATGTTACCCGGGTTACATTGACGAGGAGAAATTGAACATGGAGTTACACGTGCACTTTAGCCCGATATACATATTAGTAAGCTTGCAACTACTCGGCTTAGTCCCTAAAGAACATCTCGCTTCGCTTTAGGAAATGACCCTACTTCCCTAATGTTAAACTACCCAAACTTCTTTCCTGACGCACACAAAGCAGTACTCTCCACACAACCTTATGCTCGTTGTATATCTCCGGCATCCTACAGCGATCATTCTGCCGTATATTTATTGAGCAGCTCCACCTAATAAGACCGAAACATTTCGTTAAACTTAGTGATTACTTTTCATCTGCACTTTCAGTGATAGAAGCCCCCATCGGATTTTACACCTTGTACCCCTCCCTCGAAAACAACTCGCATCAAGCTTCTCGCGAAGATGAGCTCGTGAATGCTCACTGTTTTCTCCGCCACCGCCACACTGCGCAGGCTAATGGGAATTTCACCCCATGTTCCACTCGCAGTAAACTAACCCAAACATTCCCCCACATACAAATTGCTGGTAGGAGTTGAACATGGCATGGAGGCTCTATCCTAGTTTTTGCGTGGATCACTTTACTCCTAGTACTTAAATCTGTAATGGGCATCACCCGACTAGTAAGACTGTGCAAGTTAAGAGGCACAGTAGTGAACTGGTGAGGTAGAAGCAATCCAATCGTTAAGATCCAGTGGCCCTCCTAGCCACACTTCGAAAACGTGTATGAACCTCGTGGTAGGAAAGCCCAGCCAGCTTGAAGCGGGTCAATGAGAGAAAGGCAGTTAGATTTTGTACAATTCGCAACGGAACGGCATATATCTGCTCCGCTATACTAGCATAGTCAAAATTTTGCTGCATGTCGCCGGCCCTAATGTGCCGTCTTCCCTTTTTTGTCATCCGCAATATGCCAGGTTTCCTTGGCAGCGCCATTTCCATAGGCAAAGCGCGACTGTTTCACGCCGGGACAGTACCAGGGTCAGCCGAGTTGAGCACAGAGAGGAAGACACAATCCGTGCGGCTGATGCAGACGGTGGAGTGAACAAGGCCTTGGGGAATATGGTGGACTCGCCGGCCCTGATGACATTGCTGATATTTCGGACGTCACCCAGCCCTTCAAAACGGAATGAATTCCGGAAGACGCCCTGCAATGCGTTAAATGTCTCGGTGGCCCTAGGGTGGTGGTGAGTCACGAAGGGCTGGCCCGCTTTGAGAGTGACACGAACAAGGGTTGACTGCACGTCTTGCGCTCCGAGGGCCGGAAAATTGGTCAGGTCTGCGATGCTGACACGGAAATCAGGGGTGTTGACCTGGGTCCCCTCGCTGAAGCGAATGCGGAAATCTCCGTCACGGAGAGCAGCCCGTGCTCCTGCCGCAGTCTGCTGCCCGAAACTAGGAATGGCAGCGTGGGACATCCCGAATAGAGATACCAGGAAGAATGCTGCGAGAAGGTTGCGGCGTTCCATGGTAACAAAGCAATAAGAACAGGAGGTGACTCAGTTGAGAACAAAGACAGACTTTGCACTTCGGACAAGCGGAGCAATGGAAGGTTCAGTGCTGACGGAGTTCTGTTGGGGCAAGTTGAGATTAACAGGGGTTAATGCTCGGCGGTGCAAGTCGAGAACCATGCATTCTTATACTGTGCCCAGTCGAACAAATCCTGCAGTCTACCTACGGTGTGACGAAAGATAGCAGAGGAGTACAGACAGAGATGCTCACAAAAAGATTTCTCGTATTTGCCATCGCATGAAGAGAGTAGTTGCTTGATCTTTCAGCTAAGGTCCTCTGCAAACTCAAAAGCGCTGTGTTTATGTGTTTAGTCTGTTGAACAGCGTTGAACAGTGTTGAACAGACGAAACACATAAACGGACCTAATGATGAAGGACCCCTTGCCAAGCGACCCTACTTTCAAAATATTACAGTATACCCCGACTTTTCCCCAACAACTAATCTTTGGCCGCCATACAGTACTGTACAGTACACTGGACACACGGTAATCTACTGTACTGTATAATCTACCTCGGACGGATGGAGCTGTAAATGTAGAGAATTATCTTTACAGTCAATTGTGCTACACTCACCTAGATATTAAAATAAAACACTGTGCCGTAAAGCATTTTACGTGCCGTATAGTATTTTACTGTAAATATAAATATATAAATAAATAACTGTACTGTACTGTACTTCATTACAAGTACAAAGAACTGCCAACCTTTCCATTCTCAATGGAAGGTTTACTCAATGAAGTAAAGTTTCTCTCATTACTCACAGTAAACCAACCGGACTGCCAACCCTGTATACAGTGCAGTAATTGTCCTCGATGAAGCAGGCTTTTGGAATCAGGAGAGGACCACTGACGAGAATTTCTACCGTCCACAGCAGAAGTGATCCGAGATACATAGGGATCCCACGTGCAGCAATACCCTCCAATCGGTCAAACATTGTGCGCAATACCCATCCCACAAGACGATAAATGATAGGGGGACTTGGGTTCACGTAGCGCTGGTGGAGTGCTGGTTCGAGACCTCCGAACGTGCAGTCTAAAGAGAACGAAAGTCCGTGTCCAGACAAATAAGGCGCTACGCGCTTTCGATCCAAGTCGAAGTTAGTCTGAAATGTAGACCGATGTCCACACGCCCATTGACGTATCCTGTCTATTAAGCATATGACACTTCTGCTGAGGCGAGAGGGCTGGCTAGATGGGTCAGGGACACTCTGTATGGAATATGATACTCAGTGGTGCGCGCACAATGTACATTGAAGCCACATTCCATGCTTGACATGTCAATTTCAATTAGCAGAAACGTACCAGGTGCTAACGTTTGCACTAGGACGGAGGTACTCTAGGTTCTGATAAGCTTCAGCGATGGCAATTCCAACGCCACGGATGATCCGGCATTGAGCCGGCTCTGTAAGCAAGGTCATTTACTGTAGTGTTACCCATCAGCGAGGACTTATCCCGCATAACGTATTAGCCTCGTGGATATAACCGACCACATCTTCCATGCATTAAAATAACCCAAAAATTCCCCCCGGATGATACGGGACCGCAGGCTCTGATACGAACATAAGCCTGACGCAAAACTCACTTTGAACGCCTCTCTGAAACGAGATCAATCCTGATCGTGGTTCGTGGTTTGGGGCCTGATTCAGATGGCTGCGAGACGACAGCAACCAGCTGATTCACTCGAAAATAGGGGGGGAAATTGGGGTGTTTTAATGATTGAAAAATAGGTTAGCCGATACTCGAAAAGTCAGTTGTTCCTATTCACAATAAGTGCTCATTTCGAAGTTCTGTTTACGATGTTACGTCCCAGGTCAGCACAAGCGTTTAGACCGCCCCATGCCCTGCTTTGAAAACAAGTAGTCATGGATCTCAGGGATCTGTAGCTGGCGTCGAAACTACTCGGCAAGCTCTAGGCTCTACTGTGCTTTACACAACACTCTATCCCATGAATCTTGCTCGTCGGACATCCTCTGTTCTTGTAAAGTAGGGAGGGGCGGGTAACAGCAAAGGACAGAGCCAATCAGTGTCCGTGACGCGCATTCACCGGTCCAGGTAATGTGGGCAATAAAAAGTAGACAACAAAGTACAGATCATCTTGGTAGCAAACTGAAAGGGGGACACCAGGTGCCATCCAGGGGTAAGAGGTCGAATAAAATCAAGCTGCAGTAAATAACTTCACGTGTAAATGCTAGGAGAGGACCAGGTGCCCTTAATCATTGGTTTTCTAGATTTGTTGGGATTCATGTCATGCACATTAATATGAGCTGACATATCAAATTGCGCCTCCGCAGATGGCCCTGTTGCAATAGGGGCAAGGGTTGGGTATTTTATTCTTAGAGGATATATTCGACTGTCACAATAGTGTAAGGGCTACTGTGGAAGGAATTGAACAGCTACCACCAATGCATTACCTCTTGGAACGGAAAGCCGTGGCACAATTGTCGGTACCATATATGAACCTCAAGCGATCTGCCGGTCATGCCTTACCAACACAACTCACTGTGGATGCATACAGAAGTATGGGGATCTTGCCGTTGTAGAAAAGAAGATGGAAGTTTCCGTTTCTCCACCGTACCATAACTGAAAACCAGATTAATCTAGCGGGACCAGATCGTCTGGTCCTCGGATCACATCTGCATCCTGCAGCCGCTTGACCCGCATTGGAAACAATAGGCGCTGACATGTAGTCGCACAGAGCGAGCATCCACCTGGCGTCTATTATAAATGAAGCAGCGACTCAGCCAGTCCCAACCCCAGTGCTCTTTTCCCCATACTCGCAATTCACACAAAGCAAGCAAGCTACCCGATTCACTCCGCCCCCGAGCTCCCGACAAATGGTACTCTCACGCCTCCTCATCCTCTCTGTCCTCACTATTGCCATCTCAGCAATCGAAAACCCGTTCCCGAATTGCTCTGGCAACGCAACCTATGAGATCACGTTCACCAACTTCCTCACCCCCAGTCGCTTTCGAGGCTTGATCCCGGGCACTGGCCTTGTGTTTTCCCCTCTCGCTGCTGTGTCACACTCCAACCGCGTATCATTCTTCACCATCCGCGGCTTCGCCAACCGACCTGTCGAGATCCTGGCCGAAACTGGAGTCAACACCCGCTTCATCAATTTCGCTCGTCGCCTGAGGTCAGAGGACCGCGGGGTCCTTTCCGTCGTTGGTGCCGATGCCGTAACAATGCCTGGACAGTCAACCACCCTCGAGGTTGATGTCGATTGTGAGCACCCGTTTGTCACGATGCTTGGAATGATTGCACCCTCCCCAGACTGGATCGTGCAGATCAACAACCGCAATCTTTTCGATGTTGGGGCGGGCCGCTTTGTTCGCAACCAAAGGGGGACACTGATTGCATACGATGCAGGCGTTGACGATGGCCGCGAATTCACCCCGCCGTTGGATTTAAGCCTTGACTTGCCGACTGTGCCACAGAAGAACATTGCTCCGCTGGTGGAGGACGAAACTGACCGCTTTGAGGGGCGTGTAGTGGGAAGATTCGAAATCCGAAAAGTGTAGAGGGTCGGTGAACTGCCGTTCTGGGGAAGCCCATGGGGGTTTGAAGGGCTGAAAACGATTTTATCGCCTTGCCGCTTCAGCCATAGGTAGATTAGCCATTTCTATTATTCGATTTCTGTCACCTTCCATTCGTTTCGTTTACTTCTTCCCACCAGCAGCATTTAAAATACATTAATCTTACCTCTGCTTTCTGAATTACCATACGGCGACAATCTGTACCCTGGCGAACCTCTTCCTTGTCTCGGCCAAATCAATGTGTTTTGAGACTCAGCGATGCCACAATGAGAGCTGCACATTTCCTGACTACATACTGTAAATCGAAGAGTTTAGTGTTGAATCATTGAATCACTTTTGTTCGGTCCGCTCCACTCCTATTTATGCGGCTGTTGTGTCAGCTACTGCCTGTTCTTCGGACTCTACAGAAAGCCTGAGGGGGCCTATCTGTCTATATCGATTCGTAGCTCGATTCTAATGCAGCATGAAATAACGATTGTAGATCAGGGAAACGTTTGGTTAGTTTAATGTTTGGAAAGATTGTTTAGAAATCTGACTACCATGCGACAAAATAAATGTATTACATGTGGTAGGGTAAAATGGCGCCAACGGAAAAGGGTACCAGAAACTACTCGAGGTGAGAGTCGCTGCGAGCAACTAAAGTGCTACAGTAGACGTTAACGTGCGAAGGGGAGGGGTGGGCATGAATGCTGAGTGACTGCCCTAGAAACCAACTCTAAGGGGAAGACTCTACAACCTCGCTTCGACGCCAGGAACTGATTGAAGGTCTTGATTTGAAGTTGACTCCCAACTTGCATTCCCTCTCACGGAAGAAGCAATCTGTTTAGCTAGTATAGACTTTTCTCCAAACGAAAATGTTGATAAAACTACTAGATGCACCAGAAAAAGTAGGGAAAGACTTCATGCGGACCCAAAGAGTTTGAAAAAATATACTTCAGAGAAACTAAACGAGTCTACTCAAAATCTTCGTCCTCTAGATCAGAACCTAGCACTTCCCTTAAGATACCACAAGTAAAAATATACCTCCCGACATATACCTGTGGGTGGCCCACAATTGTCCATCACTTCTTTCAACGAATACAGCTCACCTGAATCCCCTCCAACCGGGTCCATGGTCGGGACTTCCCCGTCCAACCAAGTCATTCCTTACCCTCCCATATGACCCGGTTCGATACCCTCTTCTCCATCCGTGGACTCCCCATCTTCCTCTCCTTCCTCCACAGTCTCCTCTTCTTCCTCCTCCTCCCTGACTCGTCCTAGGCCTCCTATTCTTCCGTACCACAGACCAGCTTGGGGGCACCACCTCCTTGAAGCACTCCCCTATCCCACCATTCTCGTCCTCCTAGTAAGCCCTACTGATTCCTGTTCTTCGATCTCCACCAGGTGACGAGAAACGGGCTCCGCCAAACGTTTCCTTGTTTGACGACGGAGGTGGTCCTCTAACTCGGTTAGGCCCGAACAGAATGAAGGAGAGACGGTGGTGGGTCGAGGTTGACGAGTTTTGGAGATAGGGCGAAAAGGGGGGATTCCGTGGATGATGGCTGTCAAGAGGGGTGTGAATTATCGATAGTTTTTTTCGCTGCAGGGACATGGATAAATTTTAGGCGGCGCCCGACTTGTTCAAATACCAGCAGGATGTTCAGATTGACAGGCTTACTAAATCAGAAAAAGCAGGCAGAAAACAGTCTTGTGGTGGGATTTAGTGAAATAAACCTTAAAAGTGTGGTTTATGGCGAAAATCATGTGTAAAATATTGGTTATGGAAAATATTCAAATGTAAAAATATTTGTTATGGAAAATATATTTGAGGATGAAGAAAATCAAATAAACGGAGATGAATAAAAGAATTGACATCATGGAAAAGGTCAATCGCTCATAAAAAGAGAAACGACAAAAACAAAAGAGTACAAATAAATGTAATTTTCGTCGCGTAAAAGAAGAGAGTGGAGAAATAAACAAAGGAAATTGGATTGAAGAGAGAAATGTGAAGGGAGGTAATTTCGGCGCGTAAAGATAATACCTCCAACTTCTCGCCTAGCAGTATGCAACTGGAAATTTAGGATATATCGAATAATCTGTGGGATCTGAAAAAAGCTGTACGCGATGCTAGCTGATTTTTTTGTTTCATTGTGGTGTATAGAAATACTGTGTCCTGGTAATTTCATGCAGAAGCTCGGTCTGCTGCGCACTGTAAAAGAACATATATGCTCGAGCAATCCTCTTCAATGTCGTAAGAACGTAGCAGTGAGTGACTGTTGACATCTCTTTGCGATCTTTCAAGTGACGATATGTTCCGTGTGCATGTTTTCAAAAAAAAGAAGAGAGACATTATTCTGGTGCAAAACAGAACCACTGGGACTCCTTCATTTATGTTTTTCTATACTTTCACTCTCAATTTGGCTTTGGTAACCAAATATATATCCACATTACAATAAATAACTATTAAAACTAATTAGGATCTTTTGGATGTATGAGTGGGAAACGATTGGTACACTGTGATAACTTAGATCCTAGTGGTATGATGACGAGTTTCGCATCTAAATCTCCTTAGAGGATATTGGCAGCATAATCAGAGATACGGTAGTGCGATTTATTGTTTCTGTAATGTTTTCAGAGAATATTTTTTCACAAACAGCACAAAATGTTTTCTCCGTTCTATAAGACATGACAACAGTTTGTAAATCTGCTCCCAGCAGAACTTCCACGCGGTCTGATAGGAACGATTCTGCACAGGTGTTATTCATGTTGTCCAATACTCCAAAGCATAGTGTTTAAGCGACAAAAGTGCTACCGCAGTATAGTGAGGAGGGGAAGGAAAAGTGAAAATAAGAACCGGTAAGGGACCGAGGTTCTGCAAGTATGGTTATCAAGTCGCATGCTCTACTACCGTCTTAGATGTATAAAGGTACCTGAAACGATGGTTATATCGAACGTTGACTTTCAACTTCGTCGCTACATGGATCTGACCTTGGCGGCAATTCTCCCAAACCGGTTGACCTCGGACGGAGGAAGGGTTTTACGCAGTTTATGTGGCGTTCTTTGGAGAGGGTAACTTTCTCCTGGGACTGCACCGCAATAAATGTATGGATCGATTGTGGTTGTCTGGAAATATTTTGGATGGAACAGAAAAATAATCCAAGAATAAAACAACCAAGCGTTCATCCTCATCATATATGGTCTTCTCGGCTAGCCCTGAAATATCGATAAAACAAACTGCGCACTACGAAAATCATTCAGGCAAGTTTAGTGGGTGAGGGCGACTACCATGAGTTCAGTTGGAGACAATATGTATTGCTACTCTGCAAATCATCTTGCTCGGGGTCGGCGCCAACAGTTCCTCAAAAGTTTCCGTACCTACAATGCAGTCACTCCAAATTCTCTCAAATGGCTCACGATGATGTATCGCTCCCTCCTGCACTGCGATGCCTTCTACATATAGGCATCTTCACATAAGTATCATGAAATGTCTTTCAGAAATGTCTTAAAACTATTGTGTATATGCTTATTTATTGCGAATGTTACTCTGGCATTATTCCTGAGGGTAGACTATTCCTCTGTACCTCTTGCGTCGTTTAGATTTTTCAGAAGGTCGAAGTTATTTTAAAGCGTAAAAATTCCAAGATTGCTAGAAACAGTTTAGTTTATGTTGACGCGACCCAAAGCGCATTTCACTGACTCACAACTGTTGAGATGCTTTTGTACTGGCAGATATTTTAAGTTCTAGTATCGCTATAAATACTATTTAATCAAGTCGCAGTTATAGGTGATTCATTTGCGTTTGCGTCTAATCTAATATGATGATTCGCATTATTTCGTTAAAGGGCCCGTGAAAGTTTCAATTTCTTATTCTCATCATACTTTGCCTACGCTACAGAAAAAATCAGATCGAGATACTCTTGGTAATTTTTTCGTTTTAATTCCGGGGCGTGCACTGCTGAAATGATTTTTCGTAGTCAAAGATTGAAAATAATCATAAATCGCTTAAAAAGATAATGGTACATATCACAATTCCTGAAAAGTCTTGTTATACTACACGTTGCTACAATCACACGAAGATTACGCCTTTCCAAACTAACCTTACAAAATTTCCCGAATTTAAGTTTTTGTCAAACAGTATTTTCAAGGACTTTTTGGGAACGTTATACGGACACCGATTTGTGGAAATACTTTCCATGTATTTCTAAAGTAATTCATCCTAGCTGTCCAAAATGTCCAAAATGTCCGAAATGTCCGTTCAATTTCTGCCATAAACTCGACAAAGATAAGTTTTCAACAGATGAATCACTAGTTGTGAATAACTTTAGCAAAACTTGGATCTTTTGTAACAGCTTAAAGATTGCTTCCTACTTACTTCAATCTGCCCGTTTTCTTCCAGTTAAATCACAGGAGAAAGGGGGAAAGCATACTTGAACAAGTGTGCCAGTGATTTTTTTTGCATTTGATAAATGTGTATGAGAAATTGCAACACAAAATCTCTGTCTGCTTAAAATCAGCCATGCATATTCATTTAAAGTCATTCCGTGTATCTGTGTATGTTATTCATTTACCACCCATGACCGCTATGTGAGTAGTGTTGTAATGAAATGGTTCTAGACAATATGTTGGCATGCTGCGCTGGATGAGCTAGCACTCTGCGCTGACTGGATACTATTTCGGCATGCTGTATTGTCGGCGCTGGCACTGGAATACAAGTTTTATTTTAGATTAATTTTAGAGGATGCTTTGCATTGTACTGTAGCAGTGCAGAGCTGGCAAAGCTACTGCGCGGGTGCTACAAATTTCGGTAGTTCGGAAGTGTATATAAGGAGGTGTACGAATGAAAGGTTAGGAGCACGTAGGGACCAGCAAGCACCAGTGGGACGCTCACTAAACTAAGTCACGCACAACAAAGAGTATAAAACAAGTTGGCAGACAACCATAGGTCCAGTTCCAAATAGTTAAGAAGCTGAGAGTCAACATCAGACCCAAGAGGGTTTCCTTTACGCTAGTCACAGGGCATAGGTGGTAGAGCCTGGCTGTTTAGAAATGGCTACTAGATTAGTCACTTTCCTTTCACGTTCACTCCTCCCCCGCCCGTTAACGTCTATCGTAGCACTTTAGTCGCTTGCAAAGACTCTGACCTCTGGTAGTTAGTGGTTCCTTTTTCCCATGGCGCCGTTTTCACCGTAAAAAGTAGAATGGAAGAGGGTAAACTTGGAAACAAATCAATCGAGAGGAGGAAACAGAATTACTGATTTACTTCTAGATACAAGACGTATCAAAGAGTAGATCAACAGACGGTTAAAGGTGGTTATCGCCGTTTGCACCAAAACAGAATTTTTCAAATTTCGACTTGACGGAGGGCTGCAGCGCCATACAGTGACATACTTGGATGAACCCCTCTAAATTCACGCAGAACAAGTTGGCGGATTCCATCTCGAAACGCCAACCCCCTGACCTTTTTCGTATGCTTGCTGTGATGGAAATGCTCGTAAACTAATATACCGTTAACATCTGAAACCCCGATGTTACCCGGGTTACATTGACGAGGAGAAATTGAACATGGAGTTACACGTGCACTTTAGCCCGATATACATATTAGTAAGCTTGCAACTACTCGGCTTAGTCCCTAAAGAACATCTCGCTTCGCTTTAGGAAATGACCCTACTTCCCTAATGTTAAACTACCCAAACTTCTTTCCTGACGCACACAAAGCAGTACTCTCCACACAACCTTATGCTCGTTGTATATCTCCGGCATCCTACAGCGATCATTCTGCCGTATATTTATTGAGCAGCTCCACCTAATAAGACCGAAACATTTCGTTAAACTTAGTGATTACTTTTCATCTGCACTTTCAGTGATAGAAGCCCCCATCGGATTTTACACCTTGTACCCCTCCCTCGAAAACAACTCGCATCAAGCTTCTCGCGAAGATGAGCTCGTGAATGCTCACTGTTTTCTCCGCCACCGCCACACTGCGCAGGCTAATGGGAATTTCACCCCATGTTCCACTCGCAGTAAACTAACCCAAACATTCCCCCACATACAAATTGCTGGTAGGAGTTGAACATGGCATGGAGGCTCTATCCTAGTTTTTGCGTGGATCACTTTACTCCTAGTACTTAAATCTGTAATGGGCATCACCCGACTAGTAAGACTGTGCAAGTTAAGAGGCACAGTAGTGAACTGGTGAGGTAGAAGCAATCCAATCGTTAAGATCCAGTGGCCCTCCTAGCCACACTTCGAAAACGTGTATGAACCTCGTGGTAGGAAAGCCCAGCCAGCTTGAAGCGGGTCAATGAGAGAAAGGCAGTTAGATTTTGTACAATTCGCAACGGAACGGCATATATCTGCTCCGCTATACTAGCATAGTCAAAATTTTGCTGCATGTCGCCGACCCTAATGTGCCGTCTTCCCTTTTTTGTCATCCGCAATATGCCAGGTTTCCTTGGCAGCGCCATTTCCATAGGCAAAGCGCGACTGTTTCACGCCGGGACAGTACCAGGGTCAGCCGAGTTGAGCACAGAGAGGAAGACACAATCCGTGCGGCTGATGCAGACGGTGGAGTGAACAAGGCCTTGGGGGAATATGGTGGACTCGCCGGCCCTGATGACATTGCTGATATTTCGGACGTCACCCAGCCCTTCAAAACGGAATGAATTCCGGAAGACGCCCTGCAATGCGTTAAATGTCTCGGTGGCCCTAGGGTGGTGGTGAGTCACGAAGGGCTGGCCCGCTTTGAGAGTGACACGAACAAGGGTTGACTGCACGTCTTGCGCTCCGAGGGCCGGAAAATTGGTCAGGTCTGCGATGCTGACACGGAAATCAGGGGTGTTGACCTGGGTCCCCTCGCTGAAGCGAATGCGGAAATCTCCGTCACGGAGAGCAGCCCGTGCTCCTGCCGCAGTCTGCTGCCCGAAACTAGGAATGGCAGCGTGGGACATCCCGAATAGAGATACCAGGAAGAATGCTGCGAGAAGGTTGCGGCGTTCCATGGTAACAAAGCAATAAGAACAGGAGGTGACTCAGTTGAGAACAAAGACAGACTTTGCACTTCGGACAAGCGGAGCAATGGAAGGTTCAGTGCTGACGGAGTTCTGTTGGGGCAAGTTGAGATTAACAGGGGTTAATGCTCGGCGGTGCAAGTCGAGAACCATGCATTCTTATACTGTGCCCAGTCGAACAAATCCTGCAGTCTACCTACGGTGTGACGAAAGATAGCAGAGGAGTACAGACAGAGATGCTCACAAAAAGATTTCTCGTATTTGCCATCGCATGAAGAGAGTAGTTGCTTGATCTTTCAGCTAAGGTCCTCTGCAAACTCAAAAGCGCTGTGTTTATGTGTTTAGTCTGTTGAACAGCGTTGAACAGTGTTGAACAGACGAAACACATAAACGGACCTAATGATGAAGGACCCTTGCCAAGCGACCCTACTTTCAAAATATTACAGTATACCCCGACTTTTCCCCAACAACTAATCTTTGGCCGCCATACAGTACTGACAGCTTCGATATTGTTGCACAACTCTGTCGCCTCTATCCCCCTTCCCTCTTCTCGTATCCGCCGTACGGACCGCCACCGCGTGCGTCTCGCACCAGCGCTCGCGGGTTCCTTCTCGCGAAACGCGTTCATCCTTCTTGTTTTGTTGCTTTCTCTTTTTGTTTTTCAAGTATTTACTCCCGCGGGTAACACTATTTCGTGTCTGTGATCTCCCGACTACCCGAGTGATCTCGCGCCTGCACGTGCAGTCCCGCCCTTCGGTCCCTTTCTTCATCGGTCCTTAGGCCAGCCCTCGTCATACCACACTATATGGCGCCGAAAACAAACCGTCCCGCTGCCACCCTCAGCAACCCCGTCGTTGCTCTATCACATGCTGCGCTGGATTTCTTGGTTAAATCCGCCTCACTGCTTGACGGAGCTGTGAACCTTGCTGACCCCGCATCTACCGATCATTTCCTCGCATCCGCCCTGCAAACCTCTACGTTCAACGCGCTTAAGCCGTCTTTCCAGAACAACCCGCAGTTTAGGTCTGTCCTGAACATTCTTAACGCGCTTGTCGGCGTTGACGTTTCCGCACCCCGTTCTCCTTCCGCTTCCGACGCCAACTCGCCTGAAGAGGATCCTGCGGCCACAGCCCCGGCCCCGTATCTGCGAGCAGTCAAAGCTCCGGCGGCCCCAGCCCCGGTGCGGACCCACCCTATTCGGCGGCTTCCGCCACTCGGTCGTCAAGGCTTGACTGAGCATCGCGATCTCGACGACGCCCGCCTAGCCGTAAGTTTGCAGGCACTGTTCGCAATGCCACCCGCGGCCTTTTCGGAGGTAATCAGAAGCGTTTCGTTCGCGTTTCTGTTCCGTCGACCTTCCAGATCCACAACCCATCCCAGTTTCGCGCCGCCATCTCTGCCGGGGGATTCCCTGGTTCCTGCTCCATTATCCAATCCGCAGATCCGAACCACTCTATATCTGTGCGGCGGAGCGCGACTTATCTACGGTCAACGCTGCATACGACTCTTACCGCACCCTAGCGCAGCATTCTGACAACTTCGACGCACCAAAGCTTACCTTCTCCGGCATAATGGATCTAGAGAATGATCTCTCGGCTGATGACCTCGTTGCAGTATGGCAAGGTCTGCGTTCTGAAATCTCTCGCTTGGAAGACGACAATTGCAAATGGTCTCCGGCTCGATCCTTCGCCACCGCTCTCCGGGATATCGATACGAAAATACTTGCCAAACTTTCGGACCTCCCTGGTTTCCCTGGAGCAGTCCTCTGCCTCCCCCACCAGCAGCGGCAGGTGGATTCAAACGCCGCCGTACCCAGACTGCCCCTGTTCCGCTCAAACGGATGGCTGGATTACAGTCGGCGCCCCGAATGCCCAATCGCCCATCCTCCGCTCCCTACTACACCAGCAGACACCAACCCCTATGGTCTCCTCGAACACATTCCTGCCCCGATGCCGACATGGATCCTAACGCATGAATCTCCCAGCTGTGAATCTAGTTTCAGGACCATCCCAGTCACCCCTCACCTTCCGCTCCCTCCTCTCCGCCCCCTTCCCTGTTCTCACCTTCATTCCTCGCCCGGTCCAAGCCGCGGCTTACGACTTATACTTTGCTGCCTTGTACCGCGTTATATCTGCTCCATCGCCAGAGCACAGGACTCGAGCCCTTCTGGAACTTCTTGCCATCCCGAAGTTGGTTTTCCGACACAACCGCCCCCGCGCTCTTGCCGCCGCCGCAGGAAAATTGCTCCAGCCTTGTCGACCGCATCCGCATGGCTCTAGCCGCCTCTATGATGACCTCTTCGATGAGGCCTCCTCGTTGTTCATCTCCGCCACCCCCTCCGATTCCATCCCCTCCCACCCTCGCCCGCCCTGACACGGCCCTTCGCAGATGCCGTCGCTTCCTCTCCCGGGGTAGCCCTTCCCGGGCCACGCAGCCCTTCTCCAAGTCGATCCCCCACTCTCCCCCAGCGAAGCTACCTTTCAATCCTTGGCTTCACTTCATCCCCGCCCCCCATCCCAATCACTCCCATGCCCCCTCATGGTTTGCCTCCGGCGCTAAAGTTTCGGTCTCGGATGTCCGCCGTGCCATTCACAGCCTGGATCCTTCAACCGCTCCTGGGGCCGATGGTCTATCCCCAGTGTCCTGCGAATGCTGCTTCGCCCGGCAGGTGGGGTCACGCCCGCGAGGGATTGCCTACATGCCTGACAAAGTTCCTCAACCTCTGTTGAACAGCGATCTGCCGGCCGCGTGCCGCCCGTATTTCTGCGGAGGCCGTCTTATTGCGCTGCCGAAGCCAAACGGGGAATCCGTCCGATTGCGGTTGGGCTTCTCTACCGGCGCCTAATTTCTAGGCTCGCGGCACACAAAGCCGCCCCCGCCATCCGCTCTTACCTTCTGCCCATCAGGTCGGGTAGGCGTCAAGAACGGCATCGATGCAATAATTCATTCTGTGCGTCGTCTTTCCCAGAGACCCGAGTTCCACGATCACGTCTTGGTCCAGATAGATGCTCGCAACGCTTTCAATTGCATCTCCCGCCAGCGCATTCTGGAAGCCGTACAGACACATGCCCCAGGCCTCGCACGGTGGTACACTCTTGTTACGATGCTCCTACAGAGCTTGCTTTCGGACCTACTATGTCCGTAGTTCAGAGGGCACTCAGCAAGGTGATCCCCTCGGTCCCTTGCTCTTTGCCCTGGCTCTCCATCCGCTCTTGCTATCGTTACAGGAGAAGTTCTCACCTGCCCTGAACGCTTGGTACGCAGATGACGGTAACATTGTTCTTCCTCGATCCCAAGCCGCTGCTGCCATCCGTTTCATCCAGCTTGAAGGAGGTCCACTAGGGTCCAGCTCAACCTTGCCAAACCCAAGTTTACGGCTTCTCCCCTTCCCACTCCCCTTTGGCACTTCCTTGCCCCTTTTCAACCCCCCTGGTTTTATCGTGCTGGGATCCCCGATTGGCTCGGACGCTTTTGTTTCCCAAATTTTCGCAGGCCGCCAAAACGAAGTTGACCGCATCTTCCAATCCCTTCGAGACTTGATGATGCTCAATTGGCTTTCCACTTACACCGCTTCTGCGCGAACGCCTCCAAGGTCATGCACTTGCTGCGTACGCTTCCCTCCACTCAATCTGCGGTTCTCGCGCTAGCTTCGATCAGAAGCAGAGGGAAGCGTTCCACCAATTGCAGCTGCCCTGTCCAGAGCGAGCCTGGCTCCAAGCCTCTTCTCCCCTTCTCAATGGGCGGTCTAGGTCTCTGCAAACTTCAGACATTACCGAGGCTGCATACGCAGCATCTGTAATTGATTCTTTTCGACTTATCTCCGACCTGCTTACCCTTTCCCAGGACCGCCACTTGGAAGAGATCCCTCGGTCTGCCATCTCGCTCTTATCCTCCCGCCACCCGCAGCTGTCTTCGTCGCTTACAGCTACGGCTCTTTTCGAGCGTTGTTCATCGCCGGTCCCCGGCGAAAGGCTCCAGTCTGCGATCACAACTGAACTCATGCTATCGAAGTCCGATAGCTTGTTCTCGTCCGCGGCAGCCCACGACCGAGCACGGCTCCTCTCCGTGCGCACATCTCCGCATCGACTGTTTTCTCTTCGCTTCCTCACCCCCACCGCGGTACGTACATGTCCTCTTCCGCCTGGAAAGTCGCTCTGGCTCTACGTCTCGGCATCGCGCTATTCCCTGGATCTACTCGCTGTCCGGTCTGCTCCCGCCGCTCGGCCGACATCGCACCCGTCTTAGATCCAAGTGGTCAACACGCGTTGACCTGCAAATACGAAGACGGGATGACTCGTCGTCACCACATCCTCCGCAACGTTCTTGCCCGCTACTGCAAGGAAGTTGGGATCGTCGCCCTCGTCGAACATCCGCTCCTCCACCAGGTTCCCGACTCATCTGGGCATTCGGTCCCCGTGCTACGAATGGATATCTACATACCCGCTGCATACGGGCTTCACAGTACCGATATAGCCGTCGACGTTACTGTTGCCTACCCCTCCGCACGCCGCCACATTTCGCCAAGTACGGTTACTGCCGGCGCCGCCGCGACACTCGCAGAGCGCGAGAAACATCGTCATTACGGCACTTACTGCAACCGAAACGATATCCTCCTCTCCCCCGTCGGGATTGATATCTATGGCGCCTTGGGCGACGACGGTAAGGCTTTTTTCCGCCGCCTTGCTTCTTTCGCTGCTTCTCGTCGCGGTTCCTCCCCTCATCAGGAGCTCCGCGACTTCGTTACCCGTTTTGCATTTAGTCTCCAAATAATGCAGGCGCGACAAGTTTCTACCCGCCGCCCGCATCCGTAGTTAATTTATAAATACCCTCCGCACGCCTCTGTGCGACATTGTATGACAAATAAATCTACCACCACTGTACAGTACACTGGACACACGGTAATCTACTGTACTGTATAATCTACCTCGGACGGATGGAGCTGTAAATGTAGAGAATTATCTTACAGTCAATTGTGCTACACTCACCTAGATATTAAAATAAAACACTGTGCCGTAAAGCATTTTACGTGCCGTATAGTATTTTACTGTAAATATAAATATATAAATAAATAACTGTACTGTACTGTACTTCATTACAAGTACAAAGAACTGCCAACCTTTCCATTCTCAATGGAAGGTTTACTCAATGAAGTAAAGTTTCTCTCATTACTCACAGTAAACCAACCGGACTGCCAACCCTGTATACAGTGCAGTAATTGTCCTCGATGAAGCAGGCTTTTGGAATCAGGAGAGGACCACTGACGAATTTCTACCGTCCACAGCAGAAGTGATCCGAGATACATAGGGATCCCACGTGCAGCAATACCCTCCAATCGGTCAAACATTGTGCGCAATACCCATCCCACAAGACGATAAATGATAGGGGGACTTGGGTTCACGTAGCGCTGGTGGAGTGCTGGTTCGAGACCTCCGAACGTGCAGTCTAAAGAGAACGAAAGTCCGTGTCCAGACAAATAAGGCGCTACGCGCTTTCGATCTAAGTCGAAGTTAGTCTGAAATGTAGACCGATGTCCACACGCCCATTGACGTATCCTGTCTATTAAGCATATGACACTTCTGCTGAGGCGAGAGGGCTGGCTAGATGGGTCAGGGACACTCTGTATGGAATGTGATACTCAGTGGTGCGCGCACAATGTACATTGAAGCCACATTCCATGCTTGACATGTCAATTTCAATTAGCAGAAACGTACCAGGTGCTAACGTTTGCACTAGGACGGAGGTACTCTAGGTTCTGATAAGCTTCAGCGATGGCAATTCCAACGCCACGGATGATCCGGCATTGAGCCGGCTCTGTAAGCAAGGTCATTTACTGTAGTGTTACCCATCAGCGAGGACTTATCCCGCATAACGTATTAGCCTCGTGGATATAACCGACCACATCTTCCATGCATTAAAATAACCCAAAAATTCCCCCCCGGATGATACGGGACCGCAGGCTCTGATACGAACATAAGCCTGACGCAAAACTCACTTTGAACGCCTCTCTGAAACGAGATCAATCCTGATCGTGGTTCGTGGTTTGGGGCCTGATTCAGATGGCTGCGAGACGACAGCAACCAGCTGATTCACTCGAAAATAGGGGGGAAATTGGGGTGTTTTAATGATTGAAAAATAGGTTAGCCGATACTCGAAAATAGTCAGTTGTTCCTATTCACAATAAGTGCTCATTTCGAAGTTCTGTTTACGATGTTACGTCCCAGGTCAGCACAAGCGTTTAGACCGCCCCATGCCCTGCTTTGAAAACAAAGTAGTCATGGATCTCAGGGATCTGTAGCTGGCGTCGAAACTACTCGGCAAGCTCTAGGCTCTACTGTGCTTTACACAACACTCTATCCCATGAATCTTGCTCGTCGGACATCCTCTGTTCTTGTAAAGTAGGGAGGGGCGGGTAACAGCAAAGGACACAGCCAATCAGTGTCCGTGACGCGCATTCACCGGTCCAGGTAATGTGGGCAATAAAAAGTAGACAACAAAGTACAGATCATCTTGGTAGCAAACTGAAAGGGGGACACCAGGTGCCATCCAGGGGTAAGAGGTCGAATAAAATCAAGCTGCAGTAAATAACTTCACGTGTAAATGCTAGGAGAGGACCAGGTGCCCTTAATCATTGGTTTTCTAGATTTGTTGGGATTCATGTCATGCACATTAATATGAGCTGACATATCAAATTGCGCCTCCGCAGATGGCCCTGTTGCAATAGGGGCAAGGGTTGGGTATTTTATTCTTAGAGGATATATTCGACTGTCACAATAGTGTAAGGGCTACTGTGGAAGGAATTGAACAGCTACCACCAATGCATTACCTCTTGGAACGGAAAGCCGTGGCACAATTGTCGGTACCATATATGAACCTCAAGCGATCTGCCGGTCATGCCTTACCAACACAACTCACTGTGGATGCATACAGAAGTATGGGGATCTTGCCGTTGTAGAAAAGAAGATGGAAGTTTCCGTTTCTCCACCGTACCATAACTGAAAACCGGATTAATCTAGCGGGACCAGATCGTCTGGTCCTCGGATCACATCTGCATCCTGCAGCCGCTTGACCCGCATTGGAAACAATAGGCGCTGACATGTAGTCGCACAGAGCGAGCATCCACCTGGCGTCTATTATAAATGAAGCAGCGACTCAGCCAGTCCCAACCCCAGTGCTCTTTCCCCATACTCGCAATTCACACAAAGCAAGCAAGCTACCCGATTCACTCCGCCCCCGAGCTCCCGACAAATGGTACTCTCACGCCTCCTCATCCTCTCTGTCCTCACTATTGCCATCTCAGCAATCGAAAACCCGTTCCCGAATTGCTCTGGCAACGCAACCTATGAGATCACGTTCACCAACTTCCTCACCCCCAGTCGCTTTCGAGGCTTGATCCCGGGCACTGGCCTTGTGTTTTCCCTCTCGCTGCTGTGTCACACTCCAACCGCGTATCATTCTTCACCATCCGCGGCTTCGCCAACCGACCTGTCGAGATCCTGGCCGAAACTGGAGTCAACACCCGCTTCATCAATTTCGCTCGTCGCCTGAGGTCAGAGGACCGCGGGGTCCTTTCCGTCGTTGGTGCCGATGCCGTAACAATGCCTGGACAGTCAACCACCCTCGAGGTTGATGTCGATTGTGAGCACCCGTTTGTCACGATGCTTGGAATGATTGCACCCTCCCCAGACTGGATCGTGCAGATCAACAACCGCAATCTTTTCGATGTTGGGGCGGGCCGCTTTGTTCGCAACCAAAGGGGGACACTGATTGCATACGATGCAGGCGTTGACGATGGCCGCGAATTCACCCCGCCGTTGGATTTAAGCCTTGACTTGCCGACTGTGCCACAGAAGAACATTGCTCCGCTGGTGGAGGACGAAACTGACCGCTTTGAGGGGCGTGTAGTGGGAAGATTCGAAATCCGAAAAGTGTAGAGGGTCGGTGAACTGCCGTTCTGGGGAAGCCCATGGGGGGTTTGAAGGGCTGAAAACGATTTTATCGCCTTGCCGCTTCAGCCATAGGTAGATTAGCCATTTCTATTATTCGATTTCTGTCACCTTCCATTCGTTTCGTTTACTTCTTCCCACCAGCAGCATTTAAAATACATTAATCTTACCTCTGCTTTCTGAATTACCATACGGCGACAATCTGTACCCTGGCGAACCTCTTCCTTGTCTCGGCCAAATCAATGTGTTTTGAGACTCAGCGATGCCACAATGAGAGCTGCACATTTCCTGACTACATACTGTAAATCGAAGAGTTTAGTGTTGAATCATTGAATCACTTTTGTTCGGTCCGCTCCACTCCTATTTATGCGGCTGTTGTGTCAGCTACTGCCTGTTCTTCGGACTCTACAGAAAGCCTGAGGGGCCTATCTGTCTATATCGATTCGTAGCTCGATTCTAATGCAGCATGAAATAACGATTGTAGATCAGGGAAACGTTTGGTTAGTTTAATGTTTGGAAAGATTGTTTAGAAATCTGACTACCATGCGACAAAATAAATGTATTACATGTGGTAGGGTAAAATGGCGCCAACGGAAAAGGGTACCAGAAACTACTCGAGGTGAGAGTCGCTGCGAGCAACTAAAGTGCTACAGTAGACGTTAACGTGCGAAGGGGAGGGGTGGGCATGAATGCTGAGTGACTGCCCTAGAAACCAACTCTAAGGGGAAGACTCTACAACCTCGCTTCGACGCCGAGGAACTGATTGAAGGTCTTGATTTGAAGTTGACTCCCAACTTGCATTCCCTCTCACGGAAGAAGCAATCTGTTTAGCTAGTATAGACTTTTCTCCAAACGAAAATGTTGATAAAACTACTAGATGCACCAGAAAAAGTAGGGAAAGACTTCATGCGGACCCAAAGAGTTTGAAAAAATATACTTCAGAGAAACTAAACGAGTCTACTCAAAATCTTCGTCCTCTAGATCAGAACCTAGCACTTCCCTTAAGATACCACAAGTAAAAATATACCTCCCGACATATACCTGTGGGTGGCCCACAATTGTCCATCACTTCTTTCAACGAATACAGCTCACCTGAATCCCCTCCAACCGGGTCCATGGTCGGGACTTCCCCGTCCAACCAAGTCATTCCTTACCCTCCCATATGACCCGGTTCGATACCCTCTTCTCCATCCGTGGACTCCCCATCTTCCTCTCCTTCCTCCACAGTCTCCTCTTCTTCCTCCTCCTCCCTTGACTCGTCCTAGGCCTCCTATTCTTCCGTACCACAGACCAGCTTGGGGGCACCACCTCCTTGAAGCACTCCCCTATCCCACCATTCTCGTCCTCCTAGTAAGCCCTACTGATTCCTGTTCTTCGATCTCCACCAGGTGACGAGAAACGGGCTCCGCCAAACGTTTCCTTGTTTGACGACGGAGGTGGTCCTCTAACTCGGTTAGGCCCGAACAGAATGAAGGAGAGACGGTGGTGGGTCGAGGTTGACGAGTTTTGGAGATAGGGCGAAAAGGGGGATTCCGTGGATGATGGCTGTCAAGAGGGGTGTGAATTATCGATAGTTTTTTTCGCTGCAGGGACATGGATAAATTTTAGGCGGCGCCCGACTTGTTCAAATACCAGCAGGATGTTCAGATTGACAGGCTTACTAAATCAGAAAAAGCAGGCAGAAAACAGTCTTGTGGTGGGATTTAGTGAAATAAACCTTAAAAGTGTGGTTTATGGCGAAAATCATGTGTAAAATATTGGTTATGGAAAATATTCAAATGTAAAAATATTTGTTATGGAAAATATATTTGAGGATGAAGAAAATCAAATAAACGGAGATGAATAAAAGAATTGACATCATGGAAAAGGTCAATCGCTCATAAAAAGAGAAACGACAAAAACAAAAGAGTACAAATAAATGTAATTTTCGTCGCGTAAAAGAAGAGAGTGGAGAAATAAACAAAGGAAATTGGATTGAAGAGAGAAATGTGAAGGGAGGTAATTTCGGCGCGTAAAGATAATACCTCCAACTTCTCGCCTAGCAGTATGCAACTGGAAATTTAGGATATATCGAATAATCTGTGGGATCTGAAAAAAGCTGTACGCGATGCTAGCTGATTTTTTTGTTTCATTGTGGTGTATAGAAATACTGTGTCCTGGTAATTTCATGCAGACGCTCGGTCTGCTGCGCACTGTAAAAGAACATATATGCTCGAGCAATCCTCTTCAATGTCGTAAGAACGTAGCAGTGAGTGACTGTTGACATCTCTTTGCGATCTTTCAAGTGACGATATGTTCCGTGTGCATGTTTTCAAAAAAAAGAAGAGAGACATTATTCTGGTGCAAAACAGAACCACTGGGACTCCTTCATTTATGTTTTTCTATACTTTCACTCTCAATTTGGCTTTGGTAACCAAATATATATCCACATTACAATAAATAACTATTAAAACTAATTAGGATCTTTTGGATGTATGAGTGGGAAACGATTGGTACACTGTGATAACTTAGATCCTAGTGGTATGATGACGAGTTTCGCATCTAAATCTCCTTAGAGGATATTGGCAGCATAATCAGAGATACGGTAGTGCGATTTATTGTTTCTGTAATGTTTTCAGAGAATATTTTTTCACAAACAGCACAAAATGTTTTCTCCGTTCTATAAGACATGACAACAGTTTGTAAATCTGCTCCCAGCAGAACTTCCACGCGGTCTGATAGGAACGATTCTGCACAGGTGTTATTCATGTTGTCCAATACTCCAAAGCAGTGTTTAAGCGACAAAAGTGCTACCGCAGTATAGTGAGGAGGGGAAGGAAAAGTGAAAATAAGAACCGGTAAGGGACCGAGGTTCTGCAAGTATGGTTATCAAGTCGCATGCTCTACTACCGTCTTAGATGTATAAAGGTACCTGAAACGATGGTTATATCGAACGTTGACTTTCAACTTCGTCGCTACATGGATCTGACCTTGGCGGCAATTCTCCCAAACCGGTTGACCTCGGACGGAGGAAGGGTTTTACGCAGTTTATGTGGCGTTCTTTGGAGAGGGTAACTTTCTCCTGGGACTGCACCGCAATAAATGTATGGATCGATTGTGGTTGTCTGGAAATATTTTGGATGGAACAGAAAAATAATCCAAGAATAAAACAACCAAGCGTTCATCCTCATCATATATGGTCTTCTCGGCTAGCCCTGAAATATCGATAAAACAAACTGCGCACTACGAAAATCATTCAGGCAAGTTTAGTGGGTGAGGGCGACTACCATGAGTTCAGTTGGAGACAATATGTATTGCTACTCTGCAAATCATCTTGCTCGGGGTCGGCGCCAACAGTTCCTCAAAAGTTTCCGTACCTACAATGCAGTCACTCCAAATTCTCTCAAATGGCTCACGATGATGTATCGCTCCCTCCTGCACTGCGATGCCTTCTACATATAGGCATCTTCACATAAGTATCATGAAATGTCTTTCAGAAATGTCTTAAAACTATTGTGTATATGCTTATTTATTGCGAATGTTACTCTGGCATTATTCCTGAGGGTAGACTATTTCCTCTGTACCTCTTGCGTCGTTTAGATTTTTCAGAAGGTCGAAGTTATTTTAAAGCGTAAAAATTCCAAGATTGCTAGAAACAGTTTAGTTTATGTTGACGCGACCCAAAGCGCATTTCACTGACTCACAACTGTTGAGATGCTTTTGTACTGGCAGATATTTTAAGTTCTAGTATCGCTATAAATACTATTTAATCAAGTCGCAGTTATAGGTGATTCATTTGCGTTTGCGTCTAATCTAATATGATGATTCGCATTATTTCGTTAAAGGGCCCGTGAAAGTTTCAATTTCTTATTCTCATCATACTTTGCCTACGCTACAGAAAAAATCAGATCGAGATACTCTTGGTAATTTTTTCGTTTTAATTCCGGGGCGTGCACTGCTGAAATGATTTTTCGTAGTCAAAGATTGAAAATAATCATAAATCGCTTAAAAAGATAATGGTACATATCACAATTCCTGAAAAGTCTTGTTATACTACACGTTGCTACAATCACACGAAGATTACGCCTTTCCAAACTAACCTTACAAAATTTCCCGAATTTAAGTTTTTGTCAAACAGTATTTTCAAGGACTTTTTGGGAACGTTATACGGACACCGATTTGTGGAAATACTTTCCATGTATTTCTAAAGTAATTCATCCTAGCTGTCCAAAATGTCCAAAATGTCCGAAATGTCCGTTCAATTTCTGCCATAAACTCGACAAAGATAAGTTTTCAACAGATGAATCACTAGTTGTGAATAACTTTAGCAAAACTTGGATCTTTTGTAACAGCTTAAAGATTGCTTCCTACTTACTTCAATCTGCCCGTTTTCTTCCAGTTAAATCACAGGAGAAAGGGGGAAAGCATACTTGAACAAGTGTGCCAGTGATTTTTTTTGCATTTGATAAATGTGTATGAGAAATTGCAACACAAAATCTCTGTCTGCTTAAAATCAGCCATGCATATTCATTTAAAGTCATTCCGTGTATCTGTGTATGTTATTCATTTACCACCCATGACCGCTATGTGAGTAGTGTTGTAATGAAATGGTTCTAGACAATATGTTGGCATGCTGCGCTGGATGAGCTAGCACTCTGCGCTGACTGGATACTATTTCGGCATGCTGTATTGTCGGCGCTGGCACTGGAATACAAGTTTTATTTTAGATTAATTTTAGAGGATGCTTTGCATTGTACTGTAGCAGTGCAGAGCTGGCAAAGCTACTGCGCGGGTGCTACAAATTTCGGTAGTTCGGAAGTGTATATAAGGAGGTGTACGAATGAAAGGTTAGGAGCACGTAGGGACCAGCAAGCACCAGTGGGACGCTCACTAAACTAAGTCACGCACAACAAAGAGTATAAAACAAGTTGGCAGACAACCATAGGTCCAGTTCCAAATAGTTAAGAAGCTGAGAGTCAACATCAGACCCAAGAGGGTTTCCTTTACGCTAGTCACAGGGCATAGGTGGTAGAGCCTGGCTGTTTAGAAATGGCTACTAGATTAGTCACTTTCCTTTCACGTTCACTCCTCCCCACCGCCCGTTAACGTCTATCGTAGCACTTTAGTCGCTTGCAAAGACTCTGACCTCTGGTAGTTAGTGGTTCCTTTTTCCCATGGCGCCGTTTTCACCGTAAAAAGTAGAATGGAAGAGGGTAAACTTGGAAACAAATCAATCGAGAGGAGGAAACAGAATTACTGATTTACTTCTAGATACAAGACGTATCAAAGAGTAGATCAACAGACGGTTAAAGGTGGTTATCGCCGTTTGCACCAAAACAGAATTTTTCAAATTTCGACTTGACGGAGGGCTGCAGCGCCATACAGTGACATACTTGGATGAACCCCTCTAAATTCACGCAGAACAAGTTGGCGGATTCCATCTCGAAACGCCAACCCCCTGACCTTTTTCGTATGCTTGCTGTGATGGAAATGCTCGTAAACTAATATACCGTTAACATCTGAAACCCCGATGTTACCCGGGTTACATTGACGAGGAGAAATTGAACATGGAGTTACACGTGCACTTTAGCCCGATATACATATTAGTAAGCTTGCAACTACTCGGCTTAGTCCCTAAAGGAACATCTCGCTTCGCTTTAGGAAATGACCCTACTTCCCTAATGTTAAACTACCCAAACTTCTTTCCTGACGCACACAAAGCAGTACTCTCCACACAACCTTATGCTCGTTGTATATCTCCGGCATCCTACAGCGATCATTCTGCCGTATATTTATTGAGCAGCTCCACCTAATAAGACCGAAACATTTCGTTAAACTTAGTGATTACTTTTCATCTGCACTTTCAGTGATAGAAGCCCCCATCGGATTTTACACCTTGTACCCCTCCCTCGAAAACAACTCGCATCAAGCTTCTCGCGAAGATGAGCTCGTGAATGCTCACTGTTTTCTCCGCCACCGCCACACTGCGCAGGCTAATGGGAATTTCACCCCATGTTCCACTCGCAGTAAACTAACCCAAACATTCCCCCACATACAAATTGCTGGTAGGAGTTGAACATGGCATGGAGGCTCTATCCTAGTTTTTGCGTGGATCACTTTACTCCTAGTACTTAAATCTGTAATGGGCATCACCCGACTAGTAAGACTGTGCAAGTTAAGAGGCACAGTAGTGAACTGGTGAGGTAGAAGCAATCCAATCGTTAAGATCCAGTGGCCCTCCTAGCCACACTTCGAAAACGTGTATGAACCTCGTGGTAGGAAAGCCCAGCCAGCTTGAAGCGGGTCAATGAGAGAAAGGCAGTTAGATTTTGTACAATTCGCAACGGAACGGCATATATCTGCTCCGCTATACTAGCATAGTCAAAATTTTGCTGCATGTCGCCGGCCCTAATGTGCCGTCTTCCCTTTTTTGTCATCCGCAATATGCCAGGTTTCCTTGGCAGCGCCATTTCCATAGGCAAAGCGCGACTGTTTCACGCCGGGACAGTACCAGGGTCAGCCGAGTTGAGCACAGAGAGGAAGACACAATCCGTGCGGCTGATGCAGACGGTGGAGTGAACAAGGCCTTGGGGGAATATGGTGGACTCGCCGGCCCTGATGACATTGCTGATATTTCGGACGTCACCCAGCCCTTCAAAACGGAATGAATTCCGGAAGACGCCCTGCAATGCGTTAAATGTCTCGGTGGCCCTAGGGTGGTGGTGAGTCACGAAGGGCTGGCCCGCTTTGAGAGTGACACGAACAAGGGTTGACTGCACGTCTTGCGCTCCGAGGGCCGGAAAATTGGTCAGGTCTGCGATGCTGACACGGAAATCAGGGGTGTTGACCTGGGTCCCCTCGCTGAAGCGAATGCGGAAATCTCCGTCACGGAGAGCAGCCCGTGCTCCTGCCGCAGTCTGCTGCCCGAAACTAGGAATGGCAGCGTGGGACATCCCGAATAGAGATACCAGGAAGAATGCTGCGAGAAGGTTGCGGCGTTCCATGGTAACAAAGCAATAAGAACAGGAGGTGACTCAGTTGAGAACAAAGACAGACTTTGCACTTCGGACAAGCGGAGCAATGGAAGGTTCAGTGCTGACGGAGTTCTGTTGGGGCAAGTTGAGATTAACAGGGGTTAATGCTCGGCGGTGCAAGTCGAGAACCATGCATTCTTATACTGTGCCCAGTCGAACAAATCCTGCAGTCTACCTACGGTGTGACGAAAGATAGCAGAGGAGTACAGACAGAGATGCTCACAAAAAGATTTCTCGTATTTGCCATCGCATGAAGAGAGTAGTTGCTTGATCTTTCAGCTAAGGTCCTCTGCAAACTCAAAAGCGCTGTGTTTATGTGTTTAGTCTGTTGAACAGCGTTGAACAGTGTTGAACAGACGAAACACATAAACGGACCTAATGATGAAGGACCCCTTGCCAAGCGACCCTACTTTCAAAATATTACAGTATACCCCGACTTTTCCCCAACAACTAATCTTTGGCCGCCATACAGTACTGTACAGTACACTGGACACACGGTAATCTACTGTACTGTATAATCTACCTCGGACGGATGGAGCTGTAAATGTAGAGAATTATCTTTACAGTCAATTGTGCTACACTCACCTAGATATTAAAATAAAACACTGTGCCGTAAAGCATTTTACGTGCCGTATAGTATTTTACTGTAAATATAAATATATAAATAAATAACTGTACTGTACTGTACTTCATTACAAGTACAAAGAACTGCCAACCTTTCCATTCTCAATGGAAGGTTTACTCAATGAAGTAAAGTTTCTCTCATTACTCACAGTAAACCAACCGGACTGCCAACCCTGTATACAGTGCAGTAATTGTCCTCGATGAAGCAGGCTTTTGGAATCAGGAGAGGACCACTGACGAATTTCTACCGTCCACAGCAGAAGTGATCCGAGATACATAGGGATCCCACGTGCAGCAATACCCTCCAATCGGTCAAACATTGTGCGCAATACCCATCCCACAAGACGATAAATGATAGGGGGACTTGGGTTCACGTAGCGCTGGTGGAGTGCTGGTTCGAGACCTCCGAACGTGCAGTCTAAAGAGAACGAAAGTCCGTGTCCAGACAAATAAGGCGCTACGCGCTTTCGATCCAAGTCGAAGTTAGTCTGAAATGTAGACCGATGTCCACACGCCCATTGACGTATCCTGTCTATTAAGCATATGACACTTCTGCTGAGGCGAGAGGGCTGGCTAGATGGGTCAGGGACACTCTGTATGGAATATGATCAGTGGTGCGCGCACAATGTACATTGAAGCCACATTCCATGCTTGACATGTCAATTTCAATTAGCAGAAACGTACCAGGTGCTAACGTTTGCACTAGGACGGAGGTACTCTAGGTTCTGATAAGCTTCAGCGATGGCAATTCCAACGCCACGGATGATCCGGCATTGAGCCGGCTCTGTAAGCAAGGTCATTTACTGTAGTGTTACCCATCAGCGAGGACTTATCCCGCATAACGTATTAGCCTCGTGGATATAACCGACCACATCTTCCATGCATTAAAATAACCCAAAAATTCCCCCCCGGATGATACGGGACCGCAGGCTCTGATACGAACATAAGCCTGACGCAAAACTCACTTTGAACGCCTCTCTGAAACGAGATCAATCCTGATCGTGGTTCGTGGTTTGGGGCCTGATTCAGATGGCTGCGAGGCGACAGCAACCAGCTGATTCACTCGAAAATAGGGGGGAAATTGGGGTGTTTTAATGATTGAAAAATAGGTTAGCCGATACTCGAAAATAGTCAGTTGTTCCTATTCACAATAAGTGCTCATTTCGAAGTTCTGTTTACCGATGTTACGTCCCAGGTCAGCACAAGCGTTTAGACCGCCCCATGCCCTGCTTTGAAAACAAAGTAGTCATGGATCTCAGGGATCTGTAGCTGGCGTCGAAACTACTCGGCAAGCTCTAGGCTCTACTGTGCTTTACACAACACTCTATCCCATGAATCTTGCTCGTCGGACATCCTCTGTTCTTGTAAAGTAGGGAGGGGCGGGTAACAGCAAAGGACACAGCCAATCAGTGTCCGTGACGCGCATTCACCGGTCCAGGTAATGTGGGCAATAAAAAGTAGACAACAAAGTACAGATCATCTTGGTAGCAAACTGAAAGGGGGACACCAGGTGCCATCCAGGGGTAAGAGGTCGAATAAAATCAAGCTGCAGTAAATAACTTCACGTGTAAATGCTAGGAGAGGACCAGGTGCCCTTAATCATTGGTTTTCTAGATTTGTTGGGATTCATGTCATGCACATTAATATGAGCTGACATATCAAATTGCGCCTCCGCAGATGGCCCTGTTGCAATAGGGGCAAGGGTTGGGTATTTTATTCTTAGAGGATATATTCGACTGTCACAATAGTGTAAGGGCTACTGTGGAAGGAATTGAACAGCTACCACCAATGCATTACCTCTTGGAACGGAAAGCCGTGGCACAATTGTCGGTACCATATATGAACCTCAAGCGATCTGCCGGTCATGCCTTACCAACACAACTCACTGTGGATGCATACAGAAGTATGGGGATCTTGCCGTTGTAGAAAAGAAGATGGAAGTTTCCGTTTCTCCACCGTACCATAACTGAAAACCGGATTAATCTAGCGGGACCAGATCGTCTGGTCCTCGGATCACATCTGCATCCTGCAGCCGCTTGACCCGCATTGGAAACAATAGGCGCTGACATGTAGTCGCACAGAGCGAGCATCCACCTGGCGTCTATTATAAATGAAGCAGCGACTCAGCCAGTCCCAACCCCAGTGCTCTTTTCCCCATACTCGCAATTCACACAAAGCAAGCAAGCTACCCGATTCACTCCGCCCCCGAGCTCCCGACAAATGGTACTCTCACGCCTCCTCATCCTCTCTGTCCTCACTATTGCCATCTCAGCAATCGAAAACCCGTTCCCGAATTGCTCTGGCAACGCAACCTATGAGATCACGTTCACCAACTTCCTCACCCCCAGTCGCTTTCGAGGCTTGATCCCGGGCACTGGCCTTGTGTTTTCCCCTCTCGCTGCTGTGTCACACTCCAACCGCGTATCATTCTTCACCATCCGCGGCTTCGCCAACCGACCTGTCGAGATCCTGGCCGAAACTGGAGTCAACACCCGCTTCATCAATTTCGCTCGTCGCCTGAGGTCAGAGGACCGCGGGGTCCTTTCCGTCGTTGGTGCCGATGCCGTAACAATGCCTGGACAGTCAACCACCCTCGAGGTTGATGTCGATTGTGAGCACCCGTTTGTCACGATGCTTGGAATGATTGCACCCTCCCCAGACTGGATCGTGCAGATCAACAACCGCAATCTTTTCGATGTTGGGGCGGGCCGCTTTGTTCGCAACCAAAGGGGGACACTGATTGCATACGATGCAGGCGTTGACGATGGCCGCGAATTCACCCCGCCGTTGGATTTAAGCCTTGACTTGCCGACTGTGCCACAGAAGAACATTGCTCCGCTGGTGGAGGACGAAACTGACCGCTTTGAGGGGCGTGTAGTGGGAAGATTCGAAATCCGAAAAGTGTAGAGGGTCGGTGACTGCCGTTCTGGGGAAGCCCATGGGGGTTTGAAGGGCTGAAAACGATTTTATCGCCTTGCCGCTTCAGCCATAGGTAGATTAGCCATTTCTATTATTCGATTTCTGTCACCTTCCATTCGTTTCGTTTACTTCTTCCCACCAGCAGCATTTAAAATACATTAATCTTACCTCTGCTTTCTGAATTACCATACGGCGACAATCTGTACCCTGGCGAACCTCTTCCTTGTCTCGGCCAAATCAATGTGTTTTGAGACTCAGCGATGCCACAATGAGAGCTGCACATTTCCTGACTACATACTGTAAATCGAAGAGTTTAGTGTTGAATCATTGAATCACTTTTGTTCGGTCCGCTCCACTCCTATTTATGCGGCTGTTGTGTCAGCTACTGCCTGTTCTTCGGACTCTACAGAAAGCCTGAGGGGGCCTATCTGTCTATATCGATTCGTAGCTCGATTCTAATGCAGCATGAAATAACGATTGTAGATCAGGGAAACGTTTGGTTAGTTTAATGTTTGGAAAGATTGTTTAGAAATCTGACTACCATGCGACAAAATAAATGTATTACATGTGGTAGGGTAAAATGGCGCCAACGGAAAAGGGTACCAGAAACTACTCGAGGTGAGAGTCGCTGCGAGCAACTAAAGTGCTACAGTAGACGTTAACGTGCGAAGGGGAGGGGTGGGCATGAATGCTGAGTGACTGCCCTAGAAACCAACTCTAAGGGGAAGACTCTACAACCTCGCTTCGACGCCAAGGAACTGATTGAAGGTCTTGATTTGAAGTTGACTCCCAACTTGCATTCCCTCTCACGGAAGAAGCAATCTGTTTAGCTAGTATAGACTTTTCTCCAAACGAAAATGTTGATAAAACTACTAGATGCACCAGAAAAAGTAGGGAAAGACTTCATGCGGACCCAAAGAGTTTGAAAAAATATACTTCAGAGAAACTAAACGAGTCTACTCAAAATCTTCGTCCTCTAGATCAGAACCTAGCACTTCCCTTAAGATACCACAAGTAAAAATATACCTCCCGACATATACCTGTGGGTGGCCCACAATTGTCCATCACTTCTTTCAACGAATACAGCTCACCTGAATCCCCTCCAACCGGGTCCATGGTCGGGACTTCCCCGTCCAACCAAGTCATTCCTTACCCTCCCATATGACCCGGTTCGATACCCTCTTCTCCATCCGTGGACTCCCCATCTTCCTCTCCTTCCTCCACAGTCTCCTCTTCTTCCTCCTCCTCCCCTGACTCGTCCTAGGCCTCCTATTCTTCCGTACCACAGACCAGCTTGGGGGCACCACCTCCTTGAAGCACTCCCCTATCCCACCATTCTCGTCCTCCTAGTAAGCCCTACTGATTCCTGTTCTTCGATCTCCACCAGGTGACGAGAAACGGGCTCCGCCAAACGTTTCCTTGTTTGACGACGGAGGTGGTCCTCTAACTCGGTTAGGCCCGAACAGAATGAAGGAGAGACGGTGGTGGGTCGAGGTTGACGAGTTTTGGAGATAGGGCGAAAAGGGGGATTCCGTGGATGATGGCTGTCAAGAGGGGTGTGAATTATCGATAGTTTTTTTCGCTGCAGGGACATGGATAAATTTTAGGCGGCGCCCGACTTGTTCAAATACCAGCAGGATGTTCAGATTGACAGGCTTACTAAATCAGAAAAAGCAGGCAGAAAACAGTCTTGTGGTGGGATTTAGTGAAATAAACCTTAAAAGTGTGGTTTATGGCGAAAATCATGTGTAAAATATTGGTTATGGAAAATATTCAAATGAAAAATATTTGTTATGGAAAATATATTTGAGGATGAAGAAAATCAAATAAACGGAGATGAATAAAAGAATTGACATCATGGAAAAGGTCAATCGCTCATAAAAAGAGAAACGACAAAAACAAAAGAGTACAAATAAATGTAATTTTCGTCGCGTAAAAGAAGAGAGTGGAGAAATAAACAAAGGAAATTGGATTGAAGAGAGAAATGTGAAGGGAGGTAATTTCGGCGCGTAAAGATAATACCTCCAACTTCTCGCCTAGCAGTATGCAACTGGAAATTTAGGATATATCGAATAATCTGTGGGATCTGAAAAAAGCTGTACGCGATGCTAGCTGATTTTTTTGTTTCATTGTGGTGTATAGAAATACTGTGTCCTGGTAATTTCATGCAGAAGCTCGGTCTGCTGCGCACTGTAAAAGAACATATATGCTCGAGCAATCCTCTTCAATGTCGTAAGAACGTAGCAGTGAGTGACTGTTGACATCTCTTTGCGATCTTTCAAGTGACGATATGTTCCGTGTGCATGTTTTCAAAAAAAAGAAGAGAGACATTATTCTGGTGCAAAACAGAACCACTGGGACTCCTTCATTTATGTTTTTCTATACTTTCACTCTCAATTTGGCTTTGGTAACCAAATATATATCCACATTACAATAAATAACTATTAAAACTAATTAGGATCTTTTGGATGTATGAGTGGGAAACGATTGGTACACTGTGATAACTTAGATCCTAGTGGTATGATGACGAGTTTCGCATCTAAATCTCCTTAGAGGATATTGGCAGCATAATCAGAGATACGGTAGTGCGATTTATTGTTTCTGTAATGTTTTCAGAGAATATTTTTTCACAAACAGCACAAAATGTTTTCTCCGTTCTATAAGACATGACAACAGTTTGTAAATCTGCTCCCAGCAGAACTTCCACGCGGTCTGATAGGAACGATTCTGCACAGGTGTTATTCATGTTGTCCAATACTCCAAAGCATAGTGTTTAAGCGACAAAAGTGCTACCGCAGTATAGTGAGGAGGGGAAGGAAAAGTGAAAATAAGAACCGGTAAGGGACCGAGGTTCTGCAAGTATGGTTATCAAGTCGCATGCTCTACTACCGTCTTAGATGTATAAAGGTACCTGAAACGATGGTTATATCGAACGTTGACTTTCAACTTCGTCGCTACATGGATCTGACCTTGGCGGCAATTCTCCCAAACCGGTTGACCTCGGACGGAGGAAGGGTTTTACGCAGTTTATGTGGCGTTCTTTGGAGAGGGTAACTTTCTCCGTGGGACTGTACCGCAATAAATGTATGGATCGATTGTGGTTGTCTGGAAATATTTTGGATGGAACAGAAAAATAATCCAAGAATAAAACAACCAAGCGTTCATCCTCATCATATATGGTCTTCTCGGCTAGCCCTGAAATATCGATAAAACAAACTGCGCACTACGAAAATCATTCAGGCAAGTTTAGTGGGTGAGGGCGACTACCATGAGTTCAGTTGGAGACAATATGTATTGCTACTCTGCAAATCATCTTGCTCGGGGTCGGCGCCAACAGTTCCTCAAAAGTTTCCGTACCTACAATGCAGTCACTCCAAATTCTCTCAAATGGCTCACGATGATGTATCGCTCCCTCCTGCACTGCGATGCCTTCTACATATAGGCATCTTCACATAAGTATCATGAAATGTCTTTCAGAAATGTCTTAAAACTATTGTGTATATGCTTATTTATTGCGAATGTTACTCTGGCATTATTCCTGAGGGTAGACTATTTCCTCTGTACCTCTTGCGTCGTTTAGATTTTTCAGAAGGTCGAAGTTATTTTAAAGCGTAAAAATTCCAAGATTGCTAGAAACAGTTTAGTTTATGTTGACGCGACCCAAAGCGCATTTCACTGACTCACAACTGTTGAGATGCTTTTGTACTGGCAGATATTTTAAGTTCTAGTATCGCTATAAATACTATTTAATCAAACATTTTTGCAAATATAGAATTATTTTAGTCGTTGCTTTTAATTCTAACATGCTCTTTAAGACATCTAAGTACTCAATGTCTGATTGCAGCCCCGTTTAGACATTAAATGTCAGGACAAAATTGGTAATTTAATTCATGTAAATATAGGTAATTAAAGTCACCGAATGTACCATTTTCAAAGACTTATCTTTAATTGAAGCTGTATGTTCCGGAAAGTACGCCTGCAATTGGGCCTGAGTCTTCTAAAACATACCAATCCGGAATTCTCAGTACTTTCCAGCTTGTTGCGAATAAATGTTGAGGCAGGACCCTTGTTTATTGTTATTTGATATATCGTATCTCATTATATTTTTGTGTCGAACCACTATATGTGCAAAAACTTCGAACAAGTCTGTTTATATGTTTATTCTGTGACCCAGAAAGAGAAGAGCTGCATAAATTACAAGACTATTGTCACTTTGCAGTAGAGCAGCCCATGTACTTGTTCCAGTGGTTCGTAAACCACGTTGAAGAATCAGTCAAAGAAACACTGACTATTTCCTCGATACTGACAATTTGTTACATTGAAAATACCCCTCTAGCATTTTAATGGTCTTTGCATTCCTTGAGCCCGTATGTCGCGATCCAATGGCAAGAAGAACACTTTTTGCTTTCTAGAAGGCATTTCTTTTTGTTTTTGCAGCCCATGCGCTCAAAATATCAATATTGCCTATAAAATGGGCTTAATTTAATAATATTTTCTTGATGATTCAGAATAAGTTTAAACTGTGGATTTCGAAAATAATTATTGCACCACAATGTAGTATCACTGTGTGATCTAGGATAGAGAATCAACTGTTTACTCAATGTTCACAAAATATATCATAATGACTATACGAAGAATAGATAATATAAAAATGAAGTTCTAGCGCGACCCAAACTGAGCTCATTGCAAGTGGAAATAATATGTCTAAGGCTCGGTCATTAGTCCTCTCCAGTTGGAGATTACTATTCAGGACTTAGTCAATATTTTTGCTCTATACATCCAAATTGTAACTGACAGCTCGATTACGTCTTAAAATTATTGCTGTGCTCTTTTCGACTTCATTTTATTAGAATTTTGAGTATGACCCCGGAGAGGGAGTCCAAAAAATAAGCATCACAGTTTATTACGATTTCACTTTTAAAGGAGCTCAGAGGTTCCAACTGATTACCGCCTTGATTTTTCAAAACCCATTTCCGTTAAGTGTTTGTGTAACATTTATTATATATTACTCTACCGATGAAGGCTCGTAAAATGTCAGGAATTCTGTTTCCGAAAACTTTAGTTTTTCCCGAGCAATAAAGTTCAAGTTGGTCCACCATTCCTATTTCTTCAGATTCCTGATAACGAGAGATAGCTAGCGAGTTTAAACTGCAATGCACATATAAGTAGCATCACGGAACAAATCATCTGCAAAAAATGTAATCTGCTTATTTCCTAACTATGAAATGTGCGTAAAATAATTACTGAAAGTAATCGATATATGTTACCATCACTGACTGTCCTATTGTTCAGCCCATGCACTGTCATAATTTATAGGACAAGTATATCATCTCGGACGGCAAAGGCATTCCTTGAAGAAGAAAAAAGTCATGAATAATAACGAGGGTTTTTAAATCACACAGCTTGTGAAGGTAAAGAACTGCATCCTTGAAGAAATTCAAATCCCTTCCACCCACTAACCTCTCTAAAAGTTTTATTATGGTAAAGAAATATATCAATATCCACTTGAAAGGCTGTATCGTATGGTTGAGAAACTTTTAGATTTTTCAGTATTTTGGGATTCGGGAGAATCTCCTCTCCCTAGATCGACAAGTGAAGCACTTTCCCCCAAAAAAATTAATCTCGTCCTCTTTTGGGATGATCCACTTCTGTTGGTTATCAATGAGCTGTGTAGCTGAGCTTTCAAATGCGATCGGTATTGATGGAGTAATAATCTCGAGTGGGGTTCGCCTCCTATTGGAATTCTCTAATTAGTTTCAATATAATTTGTCTAGCCTTAGAGAGTGAGTGACAGGGTACGGGAGGCTTAGAAAAAGGAAGAGTTTGGGGGAAGATTTTTGATGTTCAAAATCGCGGATTAGCCCCTATAATTTGAAAAGATACATCTCTCTCCGAAGTTGACATATACTCGGAATTGATCTTTGATTTGCGGCAAAATAGACTCAACTCTACTACCTCGTAAAAGTTCATATAATTGCTGCTTTCGGTACTGTTTATTCGTCTGACTATCACATAGTATGGGTTTAGTAATTATTACAATGCTCGTTGAGGAACAATCGTCTTTACTAGTTAGCTGGTAGTGGTATTTATAGTGATTAGGAAAATGTAGAGAATTGAGGAAAATTTAATTGTAGATAGAAATTAAACTGCAGATGGGTGATTTTCCGTTTTATACAGAGATTCAATTTATTTATAACTACCCACCAATGAAATTATACAGTCAACAGTTTTGAAAACACGAAATTACAATTTTTCTAACCTATATGTTTTCATTTAGCAGTTCTTCGAGACAGATGAATAATCAAGACACGATTCAAAATCTGACTACCAGTTACAATAAAGGATCCAGTTTTAAATGATCTGACCGTTCATTTGTTCGATATCGAATCTATAAGTCTCAGACCACCATTTTCAGAAAATTTAGATTTTTTCAATTCAAGGATGCTGCAGAAGGTCAATATAAGTCTCCTCGGCGTCACAGGCCGATATATAAAGGATAGCATTGGATGTGAAGCAAAGCAGATTCCACTGTATTGGTACACAAGAACAGTCTAGAAAAGGGATACTGAAGTAAAAGTAGGGGTTTTCCTATAATATGAGCCTTTGAGAGGAAGTTTTACCAACAACTTTATCCAAAAAATATTAAATCGTAAATAACTTAATTCGCATACAATTCGACGTCATTTCACCTATGTACAAAGTACTCATAGCACAGAGTCGTAATTTAACTTAATTATTCAAACAATACATCACCCGATGATGCCAGCTGTACTATACACATTTATTTGATTTATTGCAGGTGGAAAACTTTCTGATATGAAGATAGATGGCAATTATGCCAGTGGATATATTTCATTTTGTCCTTTTTTTGAGAATGCCTGGAAAGTTTTGGAATTCTGAAGATCCACAGGGTTCTTGGAATTGTAATAAATAAACTTTGGTTGCCTCATCTCAAGGAACTTAAATAGCGGGTAACTATCTCATTGCAACTACCATTTCACAGTATTTAGCAATTATTTAATCGTATAGTAAGCTTATATATTTAGTCCTTGATATGTAAAATTTAAATCGTTTAATGCACTGATAAAATTTCAATCGAAGTAGAGTGTAAATTCTAATATGTACATACTATGAGAGGGCATTGAAGAGCATAATAAAAAATTTGAAGTAAGGTCTACATTGTGTATATAATTCTTGTGGATACTCATTTTAAGAGTAGAATTGAAAATAAAAAGCAACCAGAATTCATGAGAGGAAATAAATAAAATCTCCAAGCTTGAATAGTAGATTGTTCCAGACTCGGTTTGATATACATTGTGTAAAAATTAAAAAAGTAATTGTTTCATTTTTGGCTTTAGAACCTAGAAAACCCGCTCCTATGATTGGTGCATCTTCCTTGAAATAGAAATATATCACTACGCATTGCAATGGAATTTATACAGAGAAATTGAAAAAAGTGCTTGTTCTCTAGAAGTCATTCTTGAATGAATAAACTTCTTTTTCGTACCAAAATATCGACTGGAAGTTAAAGAAAGAATATCATCAACTTTCGAATAGTACGAAACTCTAGCCGTAAGTCTGCTGACCTACAAGAGTCTCACTGTTCGAATAAAACGATAATTTTTGGAAACAATAATTTCAAATGACAGAGCTGGGACATAAATATTTGAAATTGACTCCTTTGTTTTAGATGCAGAGGTTCTGCACCATAATACTGCCATCGGCAATCATCTTTTAAGGACAGAAGATTAGATCAAAAATTTTACTGGTTTTTCTTTCCAGACAAAGCATTTCATCGTAGAGATTTGTATTCATTGAAGGAAATTAGATGAAAACCAGCTACATTATGAGCGAATTTCATATGAATGTTATGCCTTAACATACATTAACCAAAAAATAAAATCGATAAATATGTATCGCTTCGAACGACACAGGGATGTTAATAACTATTGCAACTCAGAAAATCAAATATTTTATCACCACCAGGCCCAGAATTCTTTTAAAAGTGCTTCTTTCTCAAAAGTACACCTTTTATTAGAGATTATTGTAGTATATGTTCTTGTACGTAAGTGAAAATACTTTCAAATTGCAAGAAATATTTCTTGGAATTGCGGGTCATCGCAACATCCCAACGAAAAGCTCTTATTGAAATTGGTTCTCTATTCATTTTCATTTTTTAGCAGAAAATCGCAACTGTGCTCCCGTTCTCAAAATAGTAACTAGCTACGGCTTCCTAATTAGTAAGCCGTAGCTAGATAAATATATCGAGGCCCTCTTGAAAAAATCTAAACAATGAAATCTCTTGAAAATCTGAACATATCTGAATTTTTGTTGACAAAAATTTTAATAACGACCTGTCTGGGAAGCTGTATAAAGACTTGTTTTGATTCGTCTATTCCGAATATATTTTTAAAATATGATTTAGAATTTAATGTTCTATTCTCGAGAACTAAAGCACTTTGTGATATCTTGAGTTGAAAATAGCTAACTTGAACTTTTCCGATCAGAGGTAGTAAGAAGGGTGTGTCCCACGTGGACAAGTTTTGGTACATACATATTTGGAAAGGAGGATCATTTCAGAAATAGATCCCCTGTTTTGTAACTGAGGAGGATTAAAGGAAGGTGCAAAGGTGAACGAAGATAAAGTTTGTCAAGAATCGAAAGTCCTACTGTTGCCAATTTGGGTTTAGAATAAATTAGATACATCTATTTTCAAATTTTGTAGTTCACAAAACGAACCTTGTAATTCATTGTTGAATGAACTTCTCGCCAAACACACGAATATGTACAGGTTTGCTACTTTACATGTATATTATCTCCCTTCCTTCTATCGAAATTGACTTGTTATGTTTTCTGGCAACAGCTGATTTCACTTCCTTTCGCTGTCTACTTATTTTCGTAGCTGCACGAAAAATTACATCCGATAAGACATAAGATTATTATATTTCCAGATTAGCAACGGAAGATGGCTGAAATTTAAAGTAAATCTGAAATCTGAATAAATGCTTTCTGCAAAAATGGCGGACGCGAGAAAAAGAGCGACAGTATGAAATGTGAATATTCTTCCAGAGATACTGTAAACTTGAGGGGCACTAAATACTATAAATAAGGATGAAACTAATATGTATTATAAAAGAAGGGATGGAAAGTAACGCTTGAGAAAAGGGAGAAAGGTATTTATCAGAAAACTCAACTGTCTCCTTTTACCTCATCTAATAATACATAACGCATATTATCATGCTCAGAAGTCAGTACATGGAGCATTTCAACTAAAGCAAAGCATTCATACCACGTATTTTCTTCTTCTATCCCTCATAACCTCAACCACTTTATCATATTCATACTTTATCATATTCATAAATATCATCCGCCAAAGAATAACGAATTTCTTTCTGAAGAAGCTAGGAATATGCTAGCTAATGGCACTATTCGAGCTACCTCATCATCATAGTCATCTACTACTGTGTTTTCTCTGAAAAAGGTTGAAAAAATTCTTTTCTGCGTTGAAACCCAGCAATTGAACTAAAGGATGATACTGTGTCGGTTTCCTATTCCAACCATGGAGGAAATTCTCGACGACTTAAAGGATTCTACATTTCACACATCAAATAACATCAAATGACATCCAAAATTGCTATTGAAAGATTAATCCGGAAGACATTTGAGCAGATGAAACAACTCTTAACAAAACATTAGTATAATCAAAATCTAAATTATCATCAATGACCATTCGGCCACGTGAGCGCACCAGAGACATTCAAAAAATGACTAATGAATTATTCTTGAAGTTATTTATGATGATATGCCGAAATTTAAGAAGAATTCGGATGAAAATATATTGGCTCATATGAGAATGTTGGGTGGAATATCGTAGTACATCATGAGAATTAAGTGGGGCCAATTTCTCTTTGCGAAATAATCTATCCAGTTCTGAGGTCCTGTCTTCGGTCAGGAAGGAATTAAGTTTAGTCAAGGCAAAACGAAAGGATCAAGTTGGCACAAAGGCCAATTTAGAAAATGTATGTTTGTAGCTTCATACTATCAGATAGCTCTTGATGTAAGAATCTCGCGGGTCGGCTGTGGTGCCTACAGTTGAATGCAATTTCTTAGACCTCGGTCGCTTCAGCTGCCCCTTTTAGGGAGGAGCGGTGTTTCGCGATGCGGAACTTGTCCCGCTTAATGCGGCGAATAGTGACGATTTCTGCTCAAATTTCTTTGCTCAAGATGATCGATACACCTTTTGCTGTGAATTTTGGTGGTGCGATACTAACGCAATATACGTCTCTGATTATTTCTCCATCTGCATTCTTGCATGACTGCTTTCTCCTTGATTAACTGTGATAATTGTTCATCTCTCAGATGAGTCCTCCCTTGAGCTAGTGCGATAATTACTCACCCTCTCACTCTACTCGTGAGTAACTCTCCAGGTAATCCACTACAATTTTTTTGAGCAACCGGTATCAAGTCAAGTATCACTGTAACCACTACCAGTAATCATTCTTAACAATGAATGCAAATCATAGACAACCACTAAGTATTGACCGAAAAGTTCGGAAAGACAGCATCGTAGCTAAATTTAAGTACACGAAGAAATTATATTTGGTTTTACCATTCGTTGAGGACTTGCCCACACAAGGTACTAGCGGCGTGGATACAACTGGCCAATCTTCATAAATTAAAATATTACAAAAGATTCCCAAACTAAGGAGCGTATTTTCACTTCAATAAGCAAATGGAAGCATCGCTATAGCAATTTTAAAATAAAACATGCAGTCAAGCAGTAGTTACGTATCAGGATCTCAAAGGCCATTTGAAGTGGATACGGATAATTTCGAAAGTTCAATAGGGATATCCATTCGAAAAGGAGGAAAATTCAAAGAACCAACCAGTAAAACTTGAAAGTCGTGCACACGAAGACGCAGAGATGAGATAATTAGTCTGCAGGAAAGAATATATGGCCGTCACTTGAGCTTTCAGATATTTGCGCGATTATATGTTATCGGTCGAAACTTTTGTCTCGATATTTGGCCACCAGGCACTACGGAACTGCTCCATTCCCTCATGAAATACCCTTTTTGCACATCTTACCACTCAAGCACTCCGAAATTAACCCTTCGTAAGAAAACATTGGGAAATAAATATGTATTTACACGCTTGGTTAGGTTCGTCGAGCTTTTGGCAGAGTATCTGTTTGAAATGTTTTAATGTTAGACAGATTAATTAGCCTGCTGCCCAACTGTGTCACTATAGAAACCAATTGAAGCCTGTTTGAAAATTCCTCTGTCAACGTGGCCTGATTTAAAAGCGTGTAAGGATCAGATAGTGAACAGCCTAAGTTCAGTCCCCGGGAAATGTTGAAACTACCTGAAGCCCCGTGAAAGAAAAAACATGACTTCAAGCAAAGAGATTGGGTACCTATGAATCAAAACGGATTCAAATTTAAAGAGGGGATATTATTTAGACATTGCAGAGCGGGCATTACCTTAATGCCATAATCAAACACCAAGTGAAGATTTTAAGACTTCCGTGACTAATTGGACATTGAGTCCACGAAAGGATCAAAGTTTTCAAACCGGAAATATTTTAGTTGTCCAATATTCGTAATAAAAAATTTTGGAAAGCTATGACAATCTGTTAAAATTCATTATGACTCGAAAAGGCAAGAATCATCTATTATTCCCGTTTTCCGATCTTTTTGAGATAATGTTTCCACAATTTGTCGACATATTCACAAAAAATATTTCAGAAACAAGTTTATTCCTATAGGGTGGAGGATATTTCTGTTTGTACATTAGGAGTTTAATCTATGAAAGGTAACGTAAAGATACAAAAATTAATCGGACAAAATATTAGTCAACGGCTCTAGTTCCTGAAAAGGATCATGTTTCTTTGTGTGACTGCAACGTGGCTTTTTCGTTAACCTTAAGGGAAATTGGACTCACTTCAGGAAGATTTTGGCTTAATATGCTTATTCCAACGTAAAAAGATCAGGATAGTCGGGACAATTAGGCAAACAATATCGGAGACAATATCAGCGAGTAAAATCAAATAGGAAAAACATTTTCAGAGATAGTACACGTTTATCACCGATGAGCAAAAATACAAAGCTGCTCACCAATTTATCTTACTGAATAAAGTCGTAATTTTGGCCAAAACTGTTGGTTGAAATGTATATCAAGCAGAAAAGAAACGAAGGTTTAGATCATCGAGCCCGATTTTTTTTCATTCGAAATTGCAACACTCCATTTATATGAAAATCCATTTAGCAGATATTGACGTTGCAAAATTTCCAAACCAATAGTTTAAACCCTTTAACTATGAAGTCGGAAAGACATCATCATTAAAAGCTTTCCAAAAACTTGAAAAGGAGGGGAAGAGAGACTCTCAATGCATGTCTTCACGTGCCGTTACGTGGGAGACCAGAATAAAGTTTCTTTATTCTCTGCCATACTAATCAAATGAAGTCATTTAATTCACTCTGATGAAATAAATTCTTGCCTTACTCCTTTCATTTAGTCTTCGGATAAAAATAATTGGATTACTCCCCTAATCTTCTCTGGTGACGCTATGTAAATTTAGTATAATGAAGGCTTTTTGCATAATACACCATAATTGGACTCCAATCTATCCGCAATGCAACAGAAGAGGCAACTATTTTGAATGAAAATAACCAGCCCAAATACCCATTCCACAAACCGCGACCGCGATTTTTCTCCCGGTACCTGGGTATGATCAGTACCCCGTTACGTAAGTTAATCAGTCCAGGTCCCCGACTGACGATTACTCTTGCAACAATTTCCCTTTAATAAGGAGAAATAGACAACCGAGCTTGACGATTACCCCGGGGATGTATTGCCCTGAAATAGCGCCCGTTTAGTCTGAAGGAAAAAAGTATTACTATCTATTATCTTTTACAATCGTTGCAACAGGTACATAACTCTTCAGTCATACATAGTGCAACTACAAGAAAATATGACTCACTCCAGAGAAGATATTATGGTGAATACCACCTTGTATAAACTCAGGAATCTCTTTTTGTACAATTAATGCCCTAAGCCTAAATCACCTGGAAGTGCCCGTAGAGATGATGAATTTAAAACTACAGATCCCGACTGAATAAAAAAGTGAGTATTGGGTGTAAAATTCAACAACAGACACCTTTGAGTCTCGCTAATGTTATCTGCGTAGATCAATGCGCGGTGCGCAGTTCTTCTCGTCTAAGAACGGAACACCGTCAGACAATGAGAAACCCAACACACACACGAATACTAACAGGGTTTTTGCTGTCCTTCTTTCTCTTTAAGCATCCTGCGATACAGTGGCACAGCTCGCTTACAGCGAGGAGAAATGGGGTTGGAAGAGAGGGGGTAATTACTTGGACGGCTGGACGGTATGCATGTCCTCCGGGTTGTAAGGCCAGACAGTGGTCCGCGGAATGCTAGAATCTTGGTATAGGTCGATTCCAAAGAACCATAGACACCAGGGGTGTAATACTGGACAAGAAAGATGTAGTATGAGGTCGACTGTGCTGAATATCTCCTTTGAAGATAAAGATGTTGTCACCGACGACAACCTTGAAGTTCCTATTTGTATATAGACGCTGGAGTACGGCGCGCCAAGCGGGAGTAAATATCACAAACAAACAAGAAAAGGGGTAGTATAATGTTGTATAGAGACGGGGGAAGAGAAAGGAGGCACGGGCGGATAAACGTGGCTATAGCCAAAGTTGCCGTTTGCAAGGTTTCTGCAAAGGCGGAAGTTTGGACTCAAGTTCAGAGCCAACAACGGGGTAACTGCTTACTCTGGGGCACTAGTGGCTAGGTAGATATAAAATATACCTGACTAGGTTAAGTTTACCTACGACGGCGGGGTGGGTGAATTTAGAGTCATACAAGCTAGGGATCCAAGTTGGAGATAATTAAAGTCGACAATTGGCCCAATAGATGCCTTTCACCTGCGAAAATATCAGGTCCAATTTGGGGGCCGAGTGGTCCAGATTGCAAGCCCTCAAGCCCCATCGGTGAGTATAAAGTATCAGGAATAATAGTGGGCGACAAAAGAAAATTGCCTTACTGTACAGTACATTACAGTAACTGTACAGTACAGTGCCTGCTGGTTAGCAGTGAATCAGATAAAAAAAAAGATCACCAAAATCAGCTGTGCCGGTGGCAGTACAGTATGAGTGCCAATTACACTGCAATTTGGGGTGATTCACTGGAGATTAATCAGAACCAATTTTAGAAAATATTACCACCCACCAAGAAACCTCAAATAGATCCCTTCTTATCGAGCGATGGAGCAAGTTTAAATCTTATCCATAGCTTTTCGTAAGACGTCTCTCGTTAAATGTTAGAGAATGGACAAATTCTTTTAGCTTATCAGAAATCCGTAGCCAATACATCGCGCAGTACCACATTTAGGAGTGAAGAGGTAGAAATAGGAGCTCAATGGCATTTAAAGCTGTATAGGCGGATAGGAAGAGTTGTTACAACTAGTTAAGGAAATAAATCGGAAAACGTTTATAGATAATTGATATTAGACTGAAAAAGCAGACCAAATACTTGCGAAAATCAGAGAAATACAGATGCATTCGAAGAATTCAGCGTTATGAACGGGAAATCAGCAGGGTTGAAAGAACTGATGAAGGCATTTGGTAGCCGACAAAAGTGCAGTTGGAAATGAGAAGGAGACCTTACCGATGTAATAAAGGTGTATGGGCTAGCAGTCCAAATTTGCGATCTTTCTTCTTAAGAAATGCTTACTGTACAGACCTACCAAAGATGCTACATGGAGAACACTTTCATACTTAGGATCAAATGTAAGAGGAAAATTTCAACACACATAGGTAAAATCATTGCATTTTTTTCTTGCTTTCTTTTTGACTAGCAAGAGGCAACTCTGTTACAATAATGGCTCGATACTCGGCTTACGGTATGGTTTCCGTTTGAATCTTGACAAAACTGAAGTATCGGAATTCATAGAAATGTCTGTTACACTAGGCAGGATCCAAATAAATCTGAACCCCAGCTACGGGGAGACATATTCTTGCGCGAGCTGATGACATCAGAGCATATTCTGGAGATCAAGCGTACATTGAAGATGAAACTACCAAGGCCGCGCAAAAGGCAAATCAAAGGATCTCCTCAATACTACCCAGCGAGGAAAGTCTGCTGGTTAGTTTAGGAGAAAGATAACGAAGCTAATTTTGCACTCGCACAGAGGTATAAGGGACAGACAAAACGATGCAAACAAGGCTAAATGGAAGAAAGCATAGAAGATATCCCAATGGTGCAGACCAAAAGCATTAGCCAAGGCGATAAGTTGCCTAGTCTGCGAGGAGCCACAAATGGCGCGTATGTTCCACTCGAAAAAAGAAATGGATAAAAGCCTTGATAAATTCAAATCAGATGACGTCTATGTACTCGCTAAATATGTTTTCGGCATTTTTGTTTACAGAAGGGGATAGTGCTACAGAGATTGAGACTCATCAAGTGAGAAAACCGGCGACTACGATGACTCTGCAAGGATGTGGGAAGATTTGTTTAACTTAAACAAATAAGATCCTTTCAAACGCCTGTTACTGCACGGTTGCAGGTATTTCAAGGATCGTACCAATGAGCTTGTGAGGATCGATGTTTGTATCGAAGGAGCAGAGAGGGCATCAAAGCTCGACGGCATCACAATTGACACAAGCACAAATAGGCGTAGTTCTATGAGCTTGCAGAAGTATCAGGCGTAATATCTCGTTTACAATGTTACCACAGAGATTTTTACTGATGAAAAGTGCATTTATGGAATGGGCATCATGCACTAAACAAAAAACACACAGAATTTTCTGTAATTTATATGCATTTTTCGAGTTCTGCTTGTTTTACGATGTTACAGTTTGTACAGTTTCATATTATGGAGAAGGATATCCGACGCTGATGAGTTGCAATAATCTGAAAGATACTGGAATAGAGCTGAATGTACAGAAGTATTATCCACATTTAAGGAAAAAGTTTCACAAGTACCACATAGGAATGATTTTCTACTATACAGACGGTTGTCAGACCACCCTTTATACACTTAGGGTGATCTGGTCAAAATGAAATTGTCATTTCGACAGCCAAGCGTGAAATCACTTGTAAAGTTATTGAAATAGGCGAGACCACATGAATTTTACGACCATGTCAACCATGCAATAAAAAGGCTCACGGATCTCTGTTCTGCTTGTTTCGAGTTTGACTAGGAACCAAAGTTTTAAAATGTGTGTTGCTTCAGAATACAGAAGCCTCAAACGCTGTATCGCTATTTAAATAATGTATAAAAGAAAGAAAAACCGAAAAAATCAGTGATTCACGTAGTTGAAGAGTAAAATAACTTAGTCTCAGCAACTTTACAGAAATATATTTCATATAAATTGTCTACAAGGCGCTGCTGAGATGCTGAGCTCATGTCTACACGTAGCCATCAGATTACTTTGAAGCCGCTCAAAGCTCACAAAATATATCAGAAGAGTTTATTGGATCAGTGAAAGAAGCGGGTATCGAATTCTTTCAGAAGCCAGTGGCAAATTACTCCTCCAAGTCCCACGTGGAAAAAGCACCACGTATGACTGGTAGCACCGTCGCATAAAATCCGTAATAAAATACCAAATGAGTCACAAGATGATCTACTACACATGTCATTGTGTGTGATTTACTCCAGGATCGGAGGGACTCTACCCTACCTTCTACGTTTAGGCAGGTTGCCTCAAACCGAGCGAAATGCCATCGCCCAAAATAGATTATAGAACAAAGGCAGTTGGGTAAACAATTGTTGAGTTGCCTCAACCTGAGCGGAATATCACCACCCAAAAATATATTCTAGATCTAAGGCAATCCATTAAATAATTGTTGAGTTATAAATGTTTCAACAAAATACAAGGAGTCATTCGAGGCAAAACATGGCGGGCCTTATCGAAGGTGAAAATCTCAACTGGACGCCCTATATCTCTTTGAGATTGGAATGTAAGTAGACCAAATATTGTAATTTCATTCAATTTTATGGTGCTTGAAATCAGTTGAAACTTTTCACTGGAATAGATTATCTCAAGTAAAAGAGAAGATACAGAAAAATAGTTATCCAAAATTTTTTTATCAGTACCGCACTCTGTTAAAGACACCCAGCGGAAATTTTACCCCCTAAAATACCTGACATTTGGTCCCATTAGTTTCTTAATATGTAAAAATAGAGATTAGTATACTTCGGCCCAGGGGTAGTGAAATTTATGTATCCATATTCCATGGAATAGTACAAGATTATCCCACTTCCAAATCTGAATTTGTCCTATCTCAATATTGTGACTGACAGCTAATTGTTCCTTCAATGTTTAGGAGTTATATGATTTTAATCTTGAAGATGATAGGTTTGAGGAGTAGAGAAACATATTTCTAGAAAGTACTTACTTTTAGGGTTCATGTTTTTGTGCCGATCATTCAAAAGAAATTTATTGACTAACGTTTCGGTATTTGGTATATATAGTTATGAAAATTGGGTTTGTATGAAAGTATACCAGGCTAAGTAAAGTGCCCCTGTACAATATTTGAAACAATTGAAAGAAAATTTAAAGTACAGACTGAGGTAGTATCGGAGTTGAAAGTCAAATCCATGCGAGATAGAATTCCGATTAACTTTACCCAGCGAGTATATGTTGTATATTTTGCCACATTAAGACTTCCTCTTTGCCCATTACATCTACTTTCCTATTCAATTCTCTTTTTTCGTAGTTACACAATGGTAACATTTTTGTCGCCTGCAATAAGTTCCTATTTGAAAATTAGGTACTGAGAATCATATCTGTCGTGGTTTATCACTATCGAAATTTCAGCAAATTATATTCGGAAAAACTTGAGGCAAATCACATTCACCGTTGTCCTTCTTCTCTGAAAACGCTGGCAGATGCTATACGTGGAGCCAGCCAAGAACTGGTTACAAACAACGATGAAGAAGGCAAAGGATTCAGGCCCTAACTGGTCCTCCACTGCCCAAGTATTTCATACACTACTCAGCTTCCTCGGGTTTAAAAGAAATGCAAAACTGGAAATTTTCCCAGATGCGCTCAATATTACTACTGAAGCTCTTTATCTGTCCATAAACATCTAGTCAGAGGATATGTTTGCCGTTTTAGGGGACTTAGAGACAGCCGGAAAACATTGAAATATCTTTTGCGCAGTATGTTTTGATAGGAACGTCTTTAACACTCTCTAAAAACACGCCTTCCGGACACGAATGATCTCCAAAAACTTGGAAAACCATGCTGATGCAGCCAAAATGGTGATAAGACAAATGATATGGGAGGCAGAATAAAACCGCCAAGTGGCCATCGAGGATGCGAAAGAAGCCTAGGAGGCGAAATAGCATTAGATGCCCCCGCCCTCAGAAGAGGGAACGAATGGGGTTGCGTGTCTTATTAAGCCCAAATTTTATTCAATCAGAATTTTAAGTGTCTATTTCGCTGGGAGCTATGGTACAGTTACAGCAGTTTAGCCCACTACAATTTAAATTGTTTCGAAGCATCCCTATACAGCGACACTAGACGTTATCAGGAATGTCCAAAACTGCTTGTCTGCTGGCTGGGATCCCATCGAATTTCTGGTAGACTGTTGCTGGTGGTAGCATTCGACAGAACAGATTTGTACATTTCTTCGACCATCGATAAATTTATTTAGTAATAAATTCAGATTTACAACTCCAAATGAGTTCCATTCAATCCATGCATATGAATAAAAAACTCCTTTGCCCATTTTAGATTGAAACGGAAAAAGAAGAAAAACAGGAATAAACTGAACAAATCAAGTTTAACTCAATAAACACCTGACCAAAGGACAGACTGAACTCCTCAACGGAAAATGCAAACTATTTTCTGACGATTACTCCGATGCTTGCTCTTTTGAAAGAACAGAACAAGTGCCCCAGGTATAGCATTTATTCAGTGCATCATTGCACTGAAATAACGAGAGATGTCGCGAGATTCCACAGTGAGGTAGTATTGTTCCGATCTCCAGCATAATGATGTAGTACTGCATTATATCACCCGTCAGAACTGACTACAACTCGTGTTTACATTTATTATTGCAGAAGATAATGTCCAAATTATCTGATACAGTAAAGAGCGCAACCTTGAGCTAGCATTGTAGTTCCCACTCTCAACAAATACGACCCTTTTGTCCTATTTTGAAGAACACAAGAGTAACCAATCGCAAAGATCTGGAAAGGAGGCGGGATTTCGATCTGCTATCGACTACCCTGAAGTCAACTTCTGAAGTAACGACGTAAATTGAAATTCATACCTTCACTTGTATAGTTGCTGGGCTGAAGGTAGCCTTTTAGGGAGCGTAGTTTCTCTCTTATTATGGTGTTGGCTTGCATTTTTGAGTCGGTGGTGGTTGGGTTGAAAACTGTGGGATAGATTGGATATATCTTTTCAAGGGTAACGCAACCAAACCTTTCCCCCTTACAAAGTTTATTTTCGATTTTCTTTTCTTCTCAGCAATCCCCCGATTAACTCATTGAGGAGCTTGGTCAGTTTAAGTAGAACTGGAGCAGGCCGGTTATCTACGCTTCAGGATATAATTGAGTTAGCGATTACTCTGTTATAAACCTCGTCAACCCCTTTGCCTCCCTCACAGGTGCACAAACTACCGAAACATTTCAGCCTGCTGACAATCTTGAACGGAAAATGCCACGAAAAAAGGAGGTTTTGTTAGCGAACATAATCCGAACTGATTTTTGTTCGTCGTCATCTACCGACTTTTGATTGCTTTAGTATATCCCCTTGTCCAAATTGCTTGTAGTTCTGGTCCTTTTTCGCTCTCGTTCACTCTAAGCACCTTGCGAGGATAACATCTCTCCTTCCTGATCATTCCTTATTCTTACCGCAGTCCTCTCCAAATTCGCTTCCACTTCACCTAGATATTTTAATACGGTATTTGCCCCTCTAAATAGATGAGGAGTGGGCAGACCCGGAATTGGTCTAGGCGAATGTGGATTAAGGTAGGATAAAGTGGAGTATGAAGAGGGGGATGAGGGGGAGGTAGAATTGGAAAATGTTGGAATTGTGGGCGGGGCTTGCCAGTATAGACCAAGTGGTCCCGATGATGGAACCGGTGGGGGCATATTCAGGGTTCATATATCTCCCAGGAGTAAGTGGAGAGTTATAAACCGTTCGCGGATATTTGTGGGCACTGGGTATCATGGATATTTTGGAGGAGTTTTTGGGTCTGATTTAGAGAATAAGAAAAGAGAGGAACAGATCGCTTGTTCATTTCTTAAGATTCCTTTGTTTAAAGTATATCATCCATATAAAATGTTTTTATGCATTTCCTGGTATCTTTTGTAGATTTGATTAGATTTAAGGAGTATCCAAAAGTCTACATGAGCTGATTAAATTTCTTCCTCTTGGAAAGGTCAAGCAAGTTGGCAGACTGTCTGACCATGATACGTTATCTACGCCCCGGTAAAAATTTACTGGGTACCAACCCACATATCTACCACAGTAAATTATCCCCCCATTTCCCCGAGTCGGCAGACAACTTCAAGCCAATTCCCGAATGGTTGGAAGATGAAAGTCAACTTCAGATCCAAGAACCACATTTCTTACGATGGTCACAGAGCATCAGTGCTAGACCCTGAAACTTTTATACTTTCTTGTACCCCTCTCAACTGTAGTACTTACGCTCCCCATTTTTTTGCTCAAATATACCACGGTTGCACTTTTGTCTCTTGCAACACCCTCTCCTTGAGGTATTTGGTCCTAAGTACCTTTTCTCCTGACGATTTACCCCTATCAGATGTTAATAATGATTTGCCTTGTTTGGACTTTTTTGCTTCCTCTCGGTCCTTATCTCCACCGTGAGCAACCGCTTTCCGCAGGGGAAATTTTTGGGAGTTTATAATGATGGGAGAAATATTCCACCCTTCCGTAGGTGTATAAAATCGTCGTAAATTGATAGGAGTATCGCTACGTGAGCGGTGCGAACTGTATAAAGGATGTGGAAGCATTTTAAGCAAAGGCACGATTTAACAGTCCTTACCTCGAATACGAAATGCTTTCGTTCTGGCCCATAGCTAGTTTGTTTACGGCAAAACTGCCATTTAGCTTAGCGAACGTCGGGCATGGAAGACCTATCGATATTTTCAAACATTATATCATACAGTGGATTCCCGCATTTACCATTCAGTTGCCGGATCCGAGTCGCTTGAGAAAAGATAAAGAGTTCTCAAACCATCTAGTTAGCACCAAACTTTTGTCTCCTGTTCTTGAGAGCTAAGGTATGGTACTGCGAATAGGCCTGAACAACTACTTTTCAAGTGATTCAAAATGTTCCTTGAGGACCCAGACTAGTCGCCCTGTAGCGGCTAATGGACGACGACCATGTTTCCTGTGGACTTCCGTCTTTTCGAAAGATCAAACAGAGGGAGGAAGGTTTGGGTGTTTTACTTTTTGGCAGATATATCCGATCTATCCAGTTGTGTTCCAGAAAACCACAACCGACCCAAAAAGGTATGCAGACACAGCAATGGGGAAGGAACAACGCTCCGTAAAAGCTACTTTCGGGCCAGCCATATAAATAAGAGACCCCCCCTAAATCTTGCCAATAAGATCGCGTTAATTTATCCTGCATGGAGAGTTTCAACACCCCTCCATCCATCCTGCAAAAGTTTATTCTTACATTTCTCGCTCAACACTGTACTTTACATCGCATTTGTAAAAAAATAATAGAGATACCGCGGTGAACAGTGCCTCGTAGAGGACTTTTGGGAACAGGGGGTTTGTTTATGTTGGGAGCTCAAAAGGCTAAGAACTAATGTATATAGTTTGTCAAGGGGTCCCTGATTATGGCGCGACCAGAGAGTGTACAGCTAGTTACAGTGTAGCAGGCGCGAATGGTTGCCACTTGTCGCCTCCCTGCAACAGGTGGCAACCATTCGCGCCTGCATTGAGCCGGCCCTGTAAGCAAGGTCATTTACGGTAGTGTTTCCCATCAGCGACGACTAATCCCGCATAAGGTATTAACCTCGTGGATATACCGACTACATCTTCATTCATTGAAATAACACCAAATTACCCTCCCTGCATATAGTAGATACTGAACGCATTAAACTTCTTTCTTTCTTTCCCCACCTTTCATGCCTACCTCTCCACCCAACCCCCCCCTCCCAGCCCGCCGGAAGCCTCCAGAAACCGGCACCCCTCCTTCCATGGCTGCCCCCGCAGCCTCCCCGGGTGCTCCCCCTGTCGCCTCCCCTTTCCCTTCTGGGTCCGCTGTTGTAAGCTCACTCCCCCGACAACCGTTCTACCTCTCGAATCTTTTGAGCTGCCACGTGACTCCCCTCCTATTGGCTCACATTCTATTACACTCCCAGATGCACACAAGATCATTGGCCAGCCGCCATGGCCGACGCCGCCGCCCGCGCCCGCGCCAAGACCTTTGCTAGCCACTTCACCACCGAACCTCGTCGCCTAGTCCGCGGACTGGGGAACCGGAGCTGCCTCCGCCCCCCACTCCCGCTCTATCTACATCGCCCTTTCGCCCTCGCCAATTATGATCTTAAGTCGCACGCTGATGCCCAGGTTGTCCTCCTCGACGCTGCCCAACCGCCGGCACCTTCCCTCCGCACGTCATCGTCCCCTTGGTCGGGATGTCCACCTACATATATTTTCCGCCTACGCTGCAGAAAATGTGAAGACCACCCTGACCCATCTAGGCGGTCTCCTACCGGAACCAAGGTCTCCACAATTCCTCTACTAAGAGATATCCAGGCTCTGGGGGCTTTTGCTTGGGTGGAGTGAAAATCGATCCGACGAGAAGCCTTTCGACTGAAGAAGGCAGAGCACCAGTTGCAATCCCTGCTCAAGTGCTACAAGCTTTCGCCACTGCCCTGTTCCATCACATGCGGGAAATTGAGAATGTCCGCGCTCAGCCACGAGGCCGGTCTCCCGCGCCCGCTCCGACTATGGAAAAGCCCCTCCTGTGCCTCCGCCCGTCGGTGCCCTGGCACCCCGCGATGACACCCCCCGCAGATGACAGGACTACCTTGGGGTAACCCCAAGGGAGGAAAGCGTGCTGGCCGCGCCTCCCCACGACCCCTCCACCCGAGGTCATGGCGGACGGCCTACCCTTTCCCACGCGCTCCGGTCTATCCACGCGCTCCGGTCTATCCCGGGCTCCCCTCCGGCGGTTACCAAGCCCCGCTGCCAGACTCACCTCCACTACGGCGACGGGCAAAAGGACTACCACGATACCTTAATGACGCGATCTCCGTGATAAGGATAAATTTTCGGGAGAAGAGATACTCAAAACCAACTACGCCAAGAAGGAGGTGTTAGTAGCGACAAAAATGCTACCGTAGTATAGTTGAACGAACAAAAAGTAGCGTATATGGAAGAGAGTTGAGAGGGCTACAAGCAAGTATGAAAGGAGCAGGGTCTACCACTGATGCTCTGTGAGCAGCGTAGGCACACGTGTTCTTGGGTCTGAAGCTGACTCTCAACTTTCTACTACTCGGGACTTGGCTTGAAGTATTCTGCCAACTTGCTTGACTTCCACAAGAGGAAACAGTTTAGTAAGCTTATATAGACTTTTTGGCTAACCCTAAAGTCTCAAAGAAACATACTAAGAACCATAAAATGCAAAAATTGGAATCGTGTAAACGAGAAAGACTAACAGCGGATACTATCAGGATAAATATCTAGGTTCTTTCTTTACTATCGTAGCCCTCTTTATCAGAGCCAAAGAGTTCCCTCAAAGTACCCATTTCAGCCAGGCAGTCCACACAAATATCCGCGAACGGCTTAGAATTCTGCATTGCTTCCTGCGAAATATCTAGATTACTGAGGACGCCCCAATCCGGTTCCAGAATCGGGACGACCTGGTCCATACTTTGTGGCTCCTTCTCCACTAATCCAGCACTTTCCATGTCTTCCTCCCTCTCATCCTGCTCATAGTTCTCTTCACTCCTATCTTCATCTTCGTCAGAAGAGTCTGAGATCACAATTACTCCCTCAGTCTCCCCTTCATTCTCCATGGGAGCCCCCCACCGTTATACACTAGTGGCCCCCACGAATCACCCAGTCCTCCTCCTCTTCCTCCTCTGCCTCTTCTGCCTGCTCGAAGCAGTTACGGCGGACCCACTCCTGAACGATTCCCCGGTCAACCTTCTACAGTAATCATCGTAGTTAGTTGGACCATTTGCCATCAGGGCCAAAGCGTTGAGTGGACGACGGCCTCGGATGACTGGGTGATGATGAGGGAAGGGCGGAGGTTGGTCTATTAGGGGCCAAAGAAGGGGTGGGCTGATGGGTAGTTGATGGCGGGGGGTTGCTTCAACGACAAGATTTCGAACTTTAAATACTGCGACGTCTTCGAAAAGTAGGACGACCTTTGACGTGTACAGTAATGGCACCTCTTAATGACACAGGGTCTTAAAATAAAAAAAAAGCAACCCATGATTTTGCAACATTCATCCAAATTAAAAATATCTTGCAAATTCAGAATCTGTAAAAATATCTTCCAAATTCCGATACTGTATACAATTTTGGTCCTCTTTTCGTGTGCTAATTTGCGCACATCACTCTGTCCATGGCCAGGTGACAACGGTTGACCTCAGGCCGCTGTCTGATGCGCTCATGTTGCCTCCGGTCCCGGCTGCCACTCCGCGTACACCGACACAGACTTTGACCAGTCCTCAGCTTGCTGAGCACCGTCCATTGGCCTCAACAGTGGACCGCTCGGACTAGACCCCTCGGCCATGGACTCACCTACCTCCAACATGCCCGTCACTGAATCGCAGCCATCCCCGTCGGGTGGAGCGTTCCTCTTGCCAACTCCCCTAGAAATCCTCTTAATACCCTACCGAGCCACGAATATCTTCCAAGATATCCCCGCGCCCTGCCTGACCCAGTTTATCCTGCTGTTTATCAAGTTAGTGAAAGCTGCGGCAAATGCCCGTGGTGAAGACGCTCATTCGGAGTCCCCCGTGCTACGAATGGATATTTACATACCCGCTGCATACGGGCTTCACAGTACCGATATAGCCGTCGACGTTACTGTTGCCCACCCCTCCGCACGCCGCCACATTTCGCCAAGTACGGTTACTGCCGGCGCCGCCGCGACACTCGCAGAGCGCGAGAAACATCGTCATTACGGCACTTACTGCAACCGAAACGATATCCTCCTCTCCCCGTCGGGATTGATATCTATGGCGCCTTGGGCGACGACGGTAAGGCTTTTTTCCGCCGCCTTGCTTCCTTCGCTGCTTCCCGTCGCGGTTTCTCCCCTCAACAGGAGCTCCGCGACTTCGTTACCCGTTTTGCATTTAGTCTCCAAATAATGCAGGCGCGACAAGTTTCTACCGCCGCCCGCATCCGTAGTTAATTTATAAATACCCTCCGCACGCCTCTGTGCGACATTGTATGACAAATAAAGATCTACCACCCACTCAACGACCATTACTTCACCTCCCCTTGTTACCCACGGCTGTCCTCCGTCGCTTTCTTCGGGGAGAGCACGGATGGCGGGACCCCAAGAGCCAACGGATCGCCCTTCGAGAACGCCTCCGTCGTGCCCACACGGGCTCACAGTGGGGAGCACTCTGGGCCGAAGCTCTCGCGGCACACCAAGTACGGTTGAATGGTGGGAGCGAAACACGCTGTATGCCGCAACAATACCCGGCGACATCGGGCGCGCCCGTCGTGCAGAGGTCCTTTGTGCTGATGCGCGATATGATAAGGCCATGCGCACCCTCCACAATGGCCCGCTCGCCGACGTCAACCACCCGGCGACGATTCAGCGGCTCCGGCATCTGCACCCGTCCCCGCCGCGCCCTGTCTCGCCGCTCCCGGAAGGATGCCTCTCGCCGCCCCCGAGCATCACCGAGGCTGCTGTGGAACACGGGGTCCGCGGCGTCCTGCGGGACACCACCGCTGGACCCGAACGAACGCCGTCCCGCTGGTTCCACCTCCTGTTTAAGACTCGCGTCAGTCCTGAAGCCGGCGTGACCGGTCTGCGTGTCCTGAACCAAGCTCGCACGGGGGGAACTCCGGGACGCTGTGTCCCCCTCGTGGCAGCAGCGACGCTCCTCCCGCTTCAGCCGACTCCCAACAAGGGTCGCCCGATCGCCATCGGGTCTGACCTTCGCAGCATAGTGACGAAGGCACTGCTCCCCGCCGCAATAGCCGATACACACTCGGTTCTGTCGCCGCATCATACAGCCAATGGTGTTAAAGCCAGGTTGGACTCTATTGTCCACGACACCTGCACGACACTACGCCGCTTCTCCGCAACCCCGAACGTCGCCACGGTTCTCATAGACGCGAACAATGGGAAAGGTTTGGGTTTTTTACTCTTGGAAGATATATCCGATCTATCCATGGTTTTCCAGCAAACCACAATCGACTCAAAAAGGGTATACCAACACAGTAATGGGAAGGAACTACGCTCCCTAAAATGCTACCTTCAGGCCAGCCATCAAGCAGACCGCATTGGACATGACGGCTGCTGCAGCGCGCCTTTCCATCAAAACCCCCCGAACCTTTCCGTACGTCTCCAGTGCCCTCACTGCCACGTTCCTTGCCACGTCATTTAACACTGCACATGCATCTGGGTGCCAATCTCCAAGAGTGGAGATTGGCACAGGCACGAGCCTACCTCTGGTGGAGGTCGCGATGAAGGATTGATATCTTCTCTGCTTTGCATTTCGCGCCGCATTCAGAGAGGACATCGGGTTGAAGCCCTCACTCTTCTGTTGGAGGGAGCGAGGGGATTCACGACGGTAACATCAAAAAAGTCGGTCACTCCGCTGCTTCCCATTGCCAAGATGTCTGGTATCGTGCGGTGGAGACCATGGCGTGGCTCTACAACAGGATGACGAGCAGGTCTTGCCAGGTCTTTCGCAAGAAGTGTTACTTGGCGATCGTTTCGGTTGATCCGTTGGGCTCTGAATAGGGTTAAATCGGCGGGGAAAGAGATCCTCAGAACCAATTACCCTGAGAAGGAGGTGTTGCGAGCGACAAAAGTGCTACCGTGGTATTGTTGAACGAACAAAAGGGAGTGTATATAGAAGAGAGTTGAGGAAGCTACAAGCAAGTATAAAAGGGGCAGGGTCTACCACGACGCTCTGCGACTAGCGTAAGAAAAAGTTTTCTTGGGTCTGAAGTTGACTCTCAACTTCCTACTACTCGGGACTTGGCTTGAAGTTGTCTGCCAACTTGCTTCACCTCCACTAAAGGAAGCAGTTTACTCGGCTTATATAGACTTTTGGCTACCCACAAAAGTCTCAAACAAATACTAATAACCATAAAATGTATTCACGGTAATCGTGTGAACCAGAGAGACTATTAGAAGATATTTCCTCAAGGTAAATATCTAGGTGCCATACCCATGCCAGCCACCCATCGGCCAGGGGTGGGAATTGATGTGGCCATTATATAGACCTTTCAGAGCTACTTGTAGTATCACCCACAACCTGGAACTGTACTGACATCTACTATGACAGCGTGTCCTAAAATGAAAAAATCAACCGACGAATTTGCCACACTCACCCAAATTAAAAATATCTTGCAAATTCAAAAACTGTAAAAATATCTTCCCAATTCCGATACTGTATACAATCATGGTCCTCATCTAGATTTTTTTCGTGTGCGAATTTGCGCACATCACGCCCTCTCGCTCAAGACGAACGTCCCGACTCGTCACTGCTCTTCTTCTGCTTCCGTTAGTGTTCGCTGTCTTATTGATAAAATGTATGGTCTCTCAAACGGGTACGGATGCAACTGATTACCAATATGATGCTCTAAAAAGTAGGTTCGCATTACTGGTACCTCACTTTGTAGCATAGCCTCATATATTGGTTTGATACATCGAGGTGGGGTTGAATACATTCTTCTTCCGTGACTCTTCCGAATCTTCCAAGAGTGAAAAAATATATGTGATATGCAAACTCTTCTGGAAGATGCCGGAGGAATGGATGCCGATAAGAAAAGAAGACGCGCATCATCAAGAACGAATCTTCGTAAGATAAGTGCGGTCCATGTAGCGCCCTAAAACATAAACAGATGCTTATCATGAAATAAGAAATGACCTGCGCATCGTTCGCATCCTCGGAGATATTGCGCAGCCAAAAAGATAATCTTCTTCTTCCGACTGTATGCTGTGCATGGTTGTGAAGGAGAGCTAGAGATGAAGTTGTGGTGGACGGTCCCGATGAATGGCCGCGACCAGCTCCTGACGTACTGGGACCTGCACGAGGTCCTCTCGGGGGACGACCGGAACCTCTTCTGGGCGGGTTGTTGTCTCCTGAAGGTCCTCCTCTGGTCATCATCACTGCTTCAGGAGGATCCTCGCCGCCTCCAACGTTCCCAATTTGTGGCGGAGAAACGTAAGGTTCCCATAGAGGATACGGGACCAGCCTGTATTCCATATCCGGGGGTAAGGCGTAACCTCTCAGTCGCACGTCTTGGTTGTTCTTGAGAAATACGTAAATTGGACGGATAATATTCAGATACGTTTGCGACAAGTCTCCAGCAGCTACCATTCCATATCTTCCTATAGAGTAATGATATATTACCTCCACAAACTCTGGACCTGCTATCCGTGAACCTTCCGTTTTGGAATGAAAATAGAACTCTTATTAATAGTCGGAAATCTTCTTCAGGTAGCAATGGTCCGTTCAACGTACGAAAACATAGGCATATATTAATGTAGAAATGGATGATTACGTGGAGTTCGTAGTAGTCCCGCGTAACCGAGATGATCCATTCCCAGGCCCTTTTTCCTCCCATAGGAATCATTCTATAGTTAAAGATGAGTATGCCCCGTGGTTGCGCATAGTCCTGTGTGAGAAGGAATTCTTCAGGCCTCTGATGGTAAGGGACCAGACGACGTGCATGGATGGCCCTCCTTGATCTCTTCCCTGAGCTTGAACAGAGCTGATAGTGCGGGTGTCTTTCCTCCGTGACGATGCAAGGGTTCGAGTACTTGGTTTGGAAGGCCGGCCACTTCACAGCCTGCTGCATTGCTTTTCCATGTACTACAAGTACTTTAGAGCCAACTGAAAAGGTTCTGACTGCAGGTTCTGCATCCTTATTTCTTGTCTGTGTTAGCGCGCGGTGTGATCTCCAGCCTTCGGTGGCCAGTAGTTCAACTTCCCTACTCTCTTCATCGATAATATTTGTTTCCATGTCTCTCTGTAACATTCTAGGAGCCCTTCCGTACATTAGCTCGAATGGTGAGCGTCCATTTCTTCCTCTTCTTCGACGTAGCCGTATAACACTTTTGGTAAGGCATCTTCCCACTGGATTTCATTCTCCGACATAGTTTTCGATATTGCTCGTTTGATGGTTCCAACCATCCTCTCCGCTTTCCCGTTGGACATAGGAGCGTATGCGAGAACGGTCTTCAGCTGAATCCCTTTCTCTTCCAAAAAACGAAGCAGTGAAGTTGCAGTAAAACAAAGGGCGTTATCCGAGATGATCCTTTTTGGAAGACCAAACGGTTCAATTATTTCTTTTTCGATGAATCTCAGTACCACCTCAGCATTTGCCTCCTCGACTGCAACTGCTATTGGCCATCCAGTAAGATGTTCCACCCCTATAAGGAGATATTTGTTTCCGGAAGAAGTTTCCTTGAACGGGCCCGCGAAGTCAATTGAGAAGGTTTCAAAGAGACCGGAAACTGGAAAACTTAGAGTTGTCTTATACTTCCGTATTGGAGTGAATTTTTGGCAGTTGTCGCAGCTTTTCACGAATTATAGACGTCCTTATGGATACCGGGCCACCAGAATCTCTCAGTTACGAATTTTTTGGTTGTTTCGAGATCCCAATGCCCTAGCTCATCATGGAAAGTCCTCAAGATCTTCATTCTTTCTTTCAAAGGGGCCACTAGTCGGGGACCGGCTTTAGTGTGCCGGAAGAGTTTCCCATTCCACAATGTAAAAGCCTTTTGATTCCTGCGTACCCAATTTCTGTGTTCAAGATCAACCTTTCTCATTTCTAGTCCATCGAGGAATTTGATCAGTCCGTGAATATTAGCTTCGTACTCGTTATCGTTCGGCAACTGCAACTCGGCGACTCCGACGATGTCCTCCGAAGCTTTTTCATTTGGAATCAGTGCGTCCCTCAAGCGGGATAGGTAATCGGCAGGCTGATTATTGCGTCCGGGTCTATACACAATTTCAAACCGATATTCTGCGAAAATGTCGAGCCATCGGGCCAAGCGGTGATGTACATCCTTCTTTTGGAATGCTGTTTTAAGTGCCTGGTGATCAGTTATCAAGACAAATTTCTCGAGTGATAAAAGGTATACGCGAAACTTTTTCAGCGCGAAGACGACAGCTAGCGCTTCTTTCTCGCAGACTGAGTATCTCTTTCCGCGTCATTCAGAGTTCGGCTTGCGAATTGAACAGGGTGTAGTCTTCCGTTTTCATCTTTTTGGGACAAAACGGCACCCAAAGACCGTTCTGAGGCATCTGTCTCCACAACGAATGGTCTCTTGAAATCTGGGTACATGAGAACTGGGGGGACACATAGCTTATCTTTAAGCTCCTGAAATGCAGTTTCCATTTCCTTGTTCCAGTAAAATTTTCCGTTCTTCGTAGTGCTGGCATGTAACGGTGCTGCAGTCTTGGCGAAATCTTTGATAAATCTTCTGTAATATGAGGCCAGTCCTAAGAAGCTTCGGACCTCCGTCTTTGAAGCGGGCCTTGGTGCCAACTTTATTTTTTTCGTTTTCTCTGGATCCACTCTAATTCCCTCTTGGTCGACGATATGACCGAGTAATTGGATAGAAGTTTTCGCAAAGAAGCATTTGCTCAACTTAATTTTCAAGCTATACTCCGATATCCTCTCCACAACTGTCTTGACGTGCGAGATGTGCTGATCCAATGTTTCTGAGAATATGACGACATCATCGATATAGACTCTTGCGAATGGAAGTCCTTTCAAAACCTCGTTCATCATTCTTTGGAATGTAGCTGGTGCATTCATGAGACCAAAAGGCATCACTTCGAACCTGAACGTACCGGCTTTGCTGGTAAAGGTTGTTTTTTCCTTACATTTTTCATCCAATGGAATCTGCCAATAGCCAGTGTAAAGGTCAATTGAGGTGAAATATCTCCCGTCCTTCAGGTCCTCGAGGATCTCCTCCATGTTCGGAATCGGAAATCGATCGGGTATCATTCTCTGGTTCAGTTGTCGGTAATCGACGCAAAAACGCAGCTTTCCATCCTTCTTTGGTGCGACCACAACTGGAAACGACCATGGGGATGAAACTGGTCGAATAATATCATTTTTCAGCATACTTGTAACATTTTCTGAGATAAATTGGTCATATTTTGGCGGTTGACGTCTAGGCTTGTGGTAAATCGGTTGAGTGTCGGTAAGTTCGAACGAGTGAGTAACCGGTACACTTGCTTGTCTTAAATCTGAAACGCTCCATGCAATTACTTCGGAAGATGTTAACATGTCGGATATTTTCAGTGAGGCGGGGGCGGGAAGGTGCTGCACTTTTCCTTGGATTTCTGCCATTTGGCGCCCTTTTTCTTCTTGATCCTCAACCTCAATATTTTGAAGGACCTCTTCCGTCGTGCTCACATCTTCATATATGGAATTCGACGTATTCTTATTTTCTTTGCAAAGGTAATCTTCTTTCATGCTCCGAATTCTGTCCTTTGATTCGATATCATCGCAAAAAGAAACACATTCGGGTTTCAAACTTATCCTAGAATCCAGTCGTCATCTGTTTCAAACCCGGAATCATAATCGTCCCATGCCATGTTCATTAACCCCCGAGGGTACCCTTTTCCACTTCCGAAAGTGTTAGTTGGTTCCGAATCTTCGCTGTCATAGCTAGAAGTGAAATCTTCACTGTCCGTTTCTTTTAAATCTTCAGGATGCGTGCTTTTGTCGAAATCCAGGGGCATCTTCACGGTTCTGCCGTCAATATTAACTGAAACCATTTGGTTGCCCAAGTCAATGCATGTCCTAGTCTTTCCATTGTGGGGCAGCCAATGATTGCATCGAAAGGGAGATCCGGCATGACAAGAAAGTCTACATCAACTTTAGAGTCCCCAAAGAACACGGAAACCTTGTCAACAGTGCCCATGCATTTTGAGACGGTTCCATCCGCTACAGTTATTTTTCGAGTCGTTGGAGTAATTTCGAGACCTAGATCTGTCACCAAAGTTTCTGAAATGAGGTTTGGAACAGCACCCGAATCGAAGAGAGCTTGGGTTTTCATACCCAATACTTTGACTGGTACCAGCTTAAGACGTCTTGGTGCTGTCGAGGCCGATTGAAGAAACAGTTTCTTACCCTTAGCGGACTTATTAGACCTGATAATTTTTTTGAGTTCTTTTCTCGCATCCTCTGCGTCGCCCCTCAAAAGTTGACCAAACGTTATCCCAGTTGGGGCCGATGCAAGCTCAGCCACCAAATTGTACCTCTTCACATACTCTAGTACGTCCTTAGAGATACTCTTAACTTTCTTACTCTTTTTCGTCTTCTTGGCCGGAGTGACTCCCACTCCTGGAACAACTTGATCAGACCTCTTGGTTCGAGGAGGTACAGGTGCTGGGATATGCTCCAGCATTCCATACTCTAGCCTAGGTTTCTTCGATAAAATGTTCCCTTCCCCATCCCTTTTTGTCACATTGACTTGACTAATCTCTTCAGCGATGGATACGTTACCGGCATCCGTCAACCTTTGATCCCTTCTATTTTGTAAGATTTTCACCTCTGGTCCTGACTCACTCCTTGCTTCCGATAAATTTGCTCTTCTGTTGTCTTTAGACCAGCAGTTACTTTCATGATGCCCATATCGACCGCACTTTGCACAACGAGTGTTTCTATGTGGATTATCAGGACACCTGTTTGCAAAGTGTCCAGGCTTGTGACAGTAAGAACAGACTTCTGCGGCCTTAGGGGCCCCAGACTGGTTCTTCTTAATGGTAAGAGTAAGGCTTTCCAACTGCGAGGTTATCATGTCAAGTCGATTATCGAATCGGGTTTCCAACCTTTCTTCCAAGTTTTTGACATCGCTCCTGACAGATTCTAATGCCGCTGCACTAGTAGCCGGCCTTTGATAATTTTTTCAGGATGTACGATACATAGACATCGATGTGCGGGTTTCCCTCGGTACCTCACTCAGTGACTGAAACGTCTCCGAATTTTTGACAAATTCTACTATGGTACCCTTCAGTTCATCAAAAGTGTGAGGGCCCTTGATGAGGAGGAAATCGGAGAGCCGCTTATCCCCCATAGCCGCCTTACGCAGCATTCCGTACTTGGCTTGGGCGTTGAACCCAGCCTTTTCATAAAGATCACACAAGTACACCAATGAGCTTAACAAATCGTCGAAGTTGAGCCGGGCCTCTATGGCGGTACGAATCATCTCATCTGGTTCTACCTCCTTAGCATACTCTTTCACAAGCCACTCACATACCTCACCGAAGTTACGCCCATTCCCGTTAAGAGACCACCCGTCGATAAACTTGGACTTATATTTGTGCTTTGCGTCACCATGAAGATAGGCGAAGATACTTGCGGCCTTCTCTTCATCGCCCTTCTCTCGCATCACAACGTTGACATATGTGTAAAGAAACTCCTCAACGTCTTCAGTCTTGCCCCCTGTGAACGTTATACGAGCAGCATTGAGATCCATGATTACGAAAAGAAATCCCCCCGAAGTGTTCCTTACTACTGCTCAACTCGAATACCTCGGGTGCAACCCCCTCCACAAGAGTACCAAATGATAGGGGTAAATCGGCGGGGGAAGAGATCCTCAGAACCAATTACCCTGAGAAGGAGGTGTTGCGAGCGACAAAAGTGCTGCCGTGGTATTGTTGAACGAACAAAAGGGAGTGTATATAGAAGAGAGTTGAGGAAGCTACAAGCAAGTATAAAAGGGGCAGGGTCTACCACCGACGCTCTGCGACTAGCGTAAGAAAAGTTTTCTTGGGTCTGAAGTTGACTCTCAACTTCCTACTACTCGGGACTTGGCTTGAAGTTGTCTGCCAACTTGCTTCACCTCCACTAAAGGAAGCAGTTTACTCGGCTTATATAGACTTTTGGCTACCCCAAAAGTCTCAAACAATACTAATAACCATAAAATGTATTCACGGTAATTCGTGTGAAC